>JASDQU010013255.1:139460-150618 GCA_032191745.1 Picea mariana
CAGGAGAAGATATTTTCCATAATAGGATCTATTGTATGGTGTTTCCCTACCTCAAGGGTTTCTATCATAAAGTTGTGGTTTTCTATATTGTTCTTTGAATCTTTGTGGTATTTATGTATGCAAGTATTTGGTTCTTAACAAGAATGTTAGGTAGCTAGAGAGGTAGTAGTGGGGGACCTCTAGGCCCATAGTGATAATAGTGGAGGTGATTCAATGTAAGGTGGACTAGGTCCACTATATTATTAAATAAGGCCTACTATGATAGTTAGATATAATAAATGGGTAGTTAGATATAATAAATGTAAGAGGATTTCTTAGAAGGTTATACTTCTAGAATATTTCTCCTCTAGAATGTTCTTAGGTGATGGTAGCACTATATAAAGAGGTTCAAATAATGTAATGGAATATGAAGAGAATTATTTTATTTGGAGTGGTAGCTCAATAGGAGGATGCCCCCTCGAAGATGTAAGTGAACAGGAGAGGATCCCTTCCATTATATGATCCATTGTATGGTGTTACTCTACCTCAAGGGTTTCTATAATAAATTTGTGGTTTTCTATATTGTTTTATGAATCTTTGTGATATTTCTATATGAAAGTATGTGGTTCTTAGCAAGTGGTATCAGAACACTTTCTTTGGCAGACATTGTGGACAAATATTTATTTTTTTTGCAGATTTTTTTTTTCGGAGAAGAAAAAAGAGGGTTGCGACATTACAAAATTTTTGGTATATTTTTGTACAAAATTTGCAAAAAAAAGTTGTATATATGAGTTCCTCTCAGAAAAAAACCCAAGTTGAAAAAAAACATCATCCGAAACGGAGTCCAGGAAGTCAAGATATTGAAGTTTTAAAATCTGCAATTTTTCAGGGTTTTTTTCGCGGATGGCAACACCATTTTTTTTTTGTAGCATCTGGAGGACGAATTTGCCCAAACAAATTACACGTCTAAGTTCCTCTCACAATTTCACCCAATTTCAAAAAACAAATCAGCTGAAAAGGAGTCCGGGAAGTGAAGTTATGAGCATTTTAAATTCAGTAGTTTTTCAGAGTTTTTTCGGAAAACATCGCGATCTTTTGCAGTAATTTATTGTTCTATTTTTTGGGTTTTTTCATGATGGTGGCGGGACTGCAGAGTTCATAAATTTTCATAGGGTTCTCAGATGACTATTTCTTCTCAAACCCTCAAAGAAATTCTATAGATTACTAATTCATTCAAAGCTGAATTGTTTGACACATTGAATGACAGATTGGATGGCTTTGTAGATGGCTTCAATGATAGTTTTCGTAGTATTCAAGATTCTTTGGATAACATACAAGAGAGGTTTCTTATGGTGGACCTTAGGGATGAATATAATCAATAAATATATGCTTGGTATGATTTTGAGGCTGATTGCGATGATTGGTATATGGATAGTTGTCGTTTATGGGATGACAACCACTTCCATATTTTATTTGATGACTCTACTCCACCTTCTATAAAGAACATCAATGTCCTACATTAGGAGCTAGTTACCAGCGTCCAACCTCCATATTCTATAATGGTATTTTTCCTTCCAGATTCATCTTAATCATCTCCCACTATGTAGATGGATATTCTTATTTGGATCCACATGATAGGTGTTAGTATTGGGAGCATCATTTTCAGTTGGTTATTGGGTGTCGATATCTTCCATGTGGGGTTCAAATGAGAAATTGGACATGGGATCCTGGTTTACAATGGCGGTTGGACTACTTCAGCATGGTGGCTACCATTTCTCAATGGGACCCTGGTTCTCTAGTCGACTTCAGCACTATGGTCCACACTTATCCATGGGACCCTGATATATGGTTGTACATCAAGCGTTTAGGACAACGCTTTCATTAGGGGGATGGAATGTAAGGTAGCTAGAGAGGTAGTGGGGGGGTCCCATAGGGACCATACTGATAATAGTGGAGGCAATTCAATGTAAGGTGGACTAGGTCCACTATATTATTAAATAAGGCCCCCTATGATAGTTAGATATAATAAATGTAAGAGGACTTCTTAGAAGGTTCTACTTCTAGAAGATTCCTCCTTTAGAATGTTCTTAGGTGATGGTAGCACTATATAAAGGGGTTCAAGCAACGTAATGGGACATGAAGAGAATTATTGTATTTGGAGGTGCAACTCATTAGGAGGTTGCCCCCTCGAAGAGGCAAGTGAACAAAAGGTGATCCCTTCCATAATATGATCCATTGTATGGTGTTGCCCTACCTCAAGGGTTTGGTAATAATAAAGTGTGGTTTCTTCTGTATTTCTTCGTGGATCTATTACGTATTCAATATTTTTGGTGATTATATTTGTAGATCTATTCAAGTACTTAACGTCCACTTAGCAGTCATTGCATCGGGGGTGATGCTCATAGGGATGAAGACATGGGATTGAAACTAGTGAAATGAATCACACCGAATCATTCATAACCTATGAGACTTGCATCTGATAACCAGGACTTCGCGAGAAGTCACCCATCCCATGACTCTTCTGGATCAAGTGCACTTAAATATGTATTTTTCCCCATGATCAACTTCTTAAGAGAATATTCCAACCACACACTAAAATATGATCCAATTAGTTGGAGAGAATCTCTTATATCTAACTAGATCTATCAACCTCCTAAAACATGAATAAAATTATTCATGTGTAGACAAATTCTATCTCATAATAATCAATATAGTAATAATCACAAGCTTTGTATGATCAAGTATCTCATATTAATATAATAATAATAATAATAATAATAATAATATATTTTTTAAGGTCACGGCCAAGCCAGCACACCAAATTGGTGTCTGAGACCCCCTTGTTTGTGGGACAAGGGACCCCCCTCCTCCCAGTGATTTGACTGGTAAAGTCTACGAAGGTATACATACCCTACCCCCCTCTCGATTTGAACCTGTGACCTCTTAAGAGGAAACACTTGTTCTTAACCATTCTGACAAATAGGAGTTAATAATTCCAACACTCTCTATTACACACCTAAGAATCTTACTCAAAATTTTTATTTTCGACATTTTTTGTTGTGTGGTACTACCTTGCCTCAACTATAGTGGCTTGAACAATATGTGCTTACTACAACCACACATCTATTCACTTAAAGTGTGGCCATAAATTTTCTTTAAGTTACAATAATTTGTTGGAAATAGTGTTGTCATTGAAGCCAAAGACAAGGGGAGACTATGAATGCCTCTATGTGTTGTGTTAATGAGTTTATGTATGTCTACCCTATGTGAATGAAGGTGAGAGGATTACATGTGAACAAGCAATATAAACGAGTTCAAACAAGACAGAGAAGAGTAGAAACCAACACTTTTTGTCTGCTCGTGGTCTACAAAAATGATTATCCATGTCTGATGTCCCATCTTTACAAGAGGTATGAGAAGAACGAGACAACCTCGTTGAAGAGGAAGCAAAGGAAAGAGATCGAGTAGGAAACAAAACCAGTAATAAGAATATGAGGGCATAAAAATCTTAGGTGTGTGTTGATTAACAATAATAAGTCAAGTAAAGGCGCAGAAAAACCGTGGACCTGATAACAGGAAGTAGATCTAACTAGTGGAAGTGATTAAATGGACTGGGAACATCAAAATGATATATAGCACATGCATAAGGAGAATCACTTTCAAAAGGTTTATATTGCAAAAGACAAGGTTACATGCTTTAAACAAAGAATGGAAATCTACATAACCCTATGCAATGTGTTAACTTTTGTCATGGAAAATTGTAGACTCGAGACCGGATAAACTCTAACCATTTATCTTCGAAGATCAACAGTTAAGATCAAAGGATTCGGGCCCGATACCCGGTGAGCGAGCTCAGATGTCACATTAGTGCCACGTGTCCAGTAATATGAGTGTCACATAAGAGGGAGTCCACATCAGTACCACGCTAGTGCCATAACAAGCATCTTTGAAAACACCACGTGCAGTGCCATGTGTTAGGACACTTACCAATTCCACATCATCGAGTATACATGTAGAACAAGTCCACATGGAAGCCACCTCATCTGCAACATTAGCACAACGGATCGAAACAATTAGATTTGAGTGTATGTATAGAAGAATCATAAAGTTACTATGACCCATGGTGAGATTTTGAAAAATTGACTAAGTATCAAGACAAATGTGGATTGTCGCGGGGAGACAAGGAATGAGGAGCATGTGAAGAAATAATAAAATGAGCATGAACCTATAGTGAGATCTAAAAAATTGACTAAGTAACAAGACATCGTGGAGTTAATGAAGCATGACTAAGATGTATCATAATGTCTCATGGCCCGTGGTGAGATCTCAAAAATTGACTAAGTATCAAGACATCGTGGAGTTAATGAAGCATGGCAGAGAAGTATCATAATGTCTCGCGCCCTGTTATGAGATTTCAAAATTTTTCTAAGTATGAGGAATCGGTTGAACGGAGGGGTCACAGATATAGACAAGTGAATCGAGCAAATTCCTTAGACCCATGGTGAAATGCTTGAAAAGTTTCTAAGTATAGGTGAAAAATGAGTGTGGCGGAATGTGAAGATGTATTTTGTAGGCCGCAAAAGTTTGAATGCAAATCCCTTAGACCCGCAGTGAAATGTTAAGAAAAGTTTATAAGTATGGGTGCAAAATAAGTGTGGCAGAATGTGAAGGTGTATTTGTGAGGCTGAAAAATTCTGAATGCAAATACCTTAGAACTGTAGTGAAATGTTTGAAAAGTTTCTAAGTATGGGTGAAATATAAGGGCGGGGGAATGAAAGAGTGTATTTTGGAGGCCACAAAAGTATGTATAGAAGAAATGATGAAGTAAATTATCAAGTTAATAGATCGGCAACTGAGATTGAATCAGAGTCTAGATCGAACGATTGTTGAGTGTCAGGGTTGTGTTGAGCATTCTGATGGCCAACAATAGCAGATATATGATTGATAGTTAATCCAAGGACTGGTCGGATGGCAATTGTGTGTTATGATTGTATGGTGTGTTTTTTTGGACAATAAACAAAACAACGATCAATATTAAATATGAATGAATGATGAGATGGTTGTTGAATGTTGAAGCTATGTTGCATATGCTAAGGTCGATGTATGAGATCAACGAATGAGATTTGATTGAGAAGATTATTCGGCGATTGTTGATCTTTGAGGATGTATTGTGTGTTTTGGAGGGAAATGAGTAGATCGACGATTGATATTAGATTGAGTATTGATCCAATGATCGTTGACTGTTGAAGTTTGTATTATGGTTTGTGAGAAGATCACACATGAAACCAAAGGGGGTCTATGTCGGTTTCTAAGGAGTGTTGCATCCAGGTTTTGAGGAGATCTAGAGCCAACCCCATGGACATATTTTTTATGTAAACAAATCCATGGAAGCATGGACTATATAAATATAATTTCCTGAATCTATTTTAATTGTGTGAAAAATATGAGTGAGTGAGTGTGGATTGTGTGAAGAGAAGCTTTGAGGCTCTAGGGTCCAAGGATGCTAGAGATCGAAAGGAAGATAATGTAATTGTCTAATGGTGGTTGGGAGGTGAAACGTCTAAGGAAGCTATGAAATAAAGGAGATTGTTAATTGAAGGAATTTGTTGTGACACCAGAGACAAAGCATCATTTTTATGCAATTGAAGGTTTGAGGGAAAGGGAATATTTGACATTATTGACATATTGACGAGATTGGTGTTGCCACTAGGTTGGTGCCTACATATTTCTAAGTTGTTTCTCAGCTAAGGGTATTGGTATCTCCTATAGGTTGGTGCCTGCAAATATTGCATTTGTAGGTTAGTGCCTACATGAAGTGATGAGTTGGTGCTCAACCAAGGGGATTGGTGTCTCCTGTAGATTGGTTCCTGCAAACATTGTAATAATAGTTTGACTGAGAACCTATTSTACTCTAGGGACTCACATCAACTCGACWATAAATAATTAACAACTAGGCATCCTATGGACATATTTCSATCTACCGAGACTCCTAAATAACCAACCACGGTGCTTTCCAGTTATCTAAGAAAAMATTATGGATATAGGATGTATCCAAGTCAATCTTACACTTTATGCACCTATGAATGAAGACTTATGGTGCAACATTTCTCAAATAGTCTTTCATCAAGGAACAGTTAGAGGAAACAACACATGTAGCTATATTTCCCTTTGAGCTACAACACACCTTACCTAGTAGATTCAAGAATGACTTTTACATTACAAATTATTTTCATTAAGAACTACAAAATATCAACGAGAGATAATGAACATATACTTCTTTGTTCCTCTATAGTGATTAGCATACTTGGAGTCTTCATGTATGTCTTCAAACTATGCATCTTCAATTTCATTGTTCAATATTTGTCTCGAATTTTCATACTTCACTGTGGTTTGTTAGAGTCACTAATTCTAACAAAACCACTACACTTCCATATCGAGGTAGCTAAGCTCAATACATATGTTAACATCATTGAATTCAAGATACATAATATATAGAAAATTTCAATGTTATTGAGACTTCGAAGACATTTTCAATGCCACCATCATAAAAGGTCTACATCAACATGCATAAAAAGAAATAGATCCAAGGATTTAACCACACTTTAAGCAATGCATAAGGCCATTGATGAGGAATTTGTAAATCTAGACCGCTCCAAGTACCAGTAAGGGTGAGAAGCTTCCAACACCTCAATAGAAGGAACAAATTTGACAATAACTCCTAAAACTCTCCCTCTCTTCCACCATTCCTATCAAATGTGACCATGTTGTAGGGTTGAATTGAATCACCAAATTGAGATTCTCATAGATAGTGCACAAGTTTAGGTTCCCATATTCCTCAAACATCCACACATTACATATACCCACCCAAACTCGTCCTTTATGTTCTTTATTGTTGGAGATGGTGGAGCGTGCCAAATAATATATAATCAACACTAGATAAAAATTTTAAGCAATAAATGGAATCACCTTAATCAACTCGCTTAGGAACACACAACATTATATTACTTCCAAGAATCCTCCTGTAACAAATAATTCCATATCAATTTAAGAGATCAAGCACACATACCAATTAAGCAACAAGAGATACATATTTCAAGAAGTCTCACCTCTAGAATCTTTGTGATGATCCATTTATCTCCTTGCAAATCTCTATTAAGCATCTCAAGGCTCATGTTTGCTCCTCATTCCCCACAACCTTTACACGTGTACTACACACAACCACTAAGTAGTTTTTCTACATTATCCTTTCATGATGGGCTTTACCTCCTTGGTAAAAATCCTTTATGGTCAAACCAAACTAGTAGCTTAACAAAATGATATATAGCTAACTAAATTGCAAGCTAAAAAAATAATGGTTTTATCACCATACTCTAGTGCATCAACAATTTTTGCACATTTATATTAAGTATCTTTCTACTAGGGAATAAAATTGGTCCAATAGATTTCGCACAAGAAGAATAGTGCATTGGTCACTGCATATAGTCTAAACCTTTTACTATGCACATGATCCACACTTCACTTTTGTCCACAAAAACAGATCTAGGATTTGAGCAGTGCACACCATTCATTCACTTTGCATATCTAATGGCTCATTCAAAAAGTTAACCGTGAGTAACATATTAACACATCCAGAAATAGTATGCTCAGTAAGTATATACAAGTTATGCTCAGCGCGCAGCCTCCTCTTAAGATGCTTATAAATCCCCAAGCGGACTGTGGGGTTCAGCGATGGTATCCAGCCTTGGCTTCCATGGCGACAAGGACGACGGCCTAGTGGCGCGTTGGATTACGAGAGGCATTAATACATTTTCCGTCGGCACGTTGACATTATTGGCTGAAAGAAAAGAAGCGACCTCTTCTTTTCTAAGTCGAAGCTTCACACGCACCGTCGATCCGTCGGTGGAGTAGGAAGAAGAAACAATCCTGACGCCGCTTTTAATCTTATTAACCACCCGATCATCTGCTTCTTCTTCTTTTATTGAATATCTGCCCATGTCGGCAGAAGTCTGTGGCTGCAACCTGGAACTGGCGCTTGGAATGCTATGATCAGAAGAAGCCCTTGCAAAGGGTCTTCTATTGCCATTGTAATTGATGAGTTGATCCCGTGGGAGTGGGAGAGTAATGAGATAATAGAGATGACCAGCTACAAGCTCAGCCCTTTCTGGAAGAGGTCGAGTGAAACTGCCCATCCCAAGTCGAGGAACAGCGGGTGCCTCGAATATCTCATGATTTGGATAATCGATGAGTATTTCCTTGACAGAAACAGGACTCCGCAGCTTCATCACCGTTCCGTCGGCTTTCATTATCTTTATCCGATGACGGCGAACGATTCYTCCGCGCAGAAGCACGTTACCCATCCTGCTCTCTTCTATATTCTATGTATCCTATTCCTCGGATGCCTGTACATATTTTTACAGACAGACGAAGSAGTGCGTGTATATATATCGAGAATAGAAGGATTAGAGAGGAAATTAGGTGACCTAAACACTAATTTGACTTGAGTGCCAGGGCTGCTAAGAGTAAGCTTGACACGTAGGCTTTATACAATTATGACTAATTCCTGGTCCTCCTTTTTCAAATAAAGCACCTTTTCTCACCAACTATTCGCCCGCCGASTGAACCATCATCGTATCTATGACTGGCACCGCATCCTGGGATTGGTTGTGCTCTAAAACCATMCAATGAATGGTTGGAGAGGAGTGATCCAAATGAACCATTCATACTAAAACAAAAGTTCTAAAGATTCGAGTTCTAACGAATTCACATAAGTTAGTAGAGTGCAAAATGTGGTGTGGGGTAAAAATATGAAGAAGTCAATTGAAATATCTATCCACTCTCTATATAACTAGATATTGGCCAAGGCATAGTTAGGTGGAGGCCCACCCTAGCTAAATGTTGGCCAAGGCATAGTTAGGTGGAAGCCATGCGGAAGGCAGAATTTGGATCTTTAAAAATGGACGGGAGGTGTTACATGTACCATCCAACTTCTCCACCACTAAATAGAAGTGAACGTGATGCGGACTTGGAGTCACATAAACAAATAATGAGGTGTGGAGATACCTTTCCATCCTTTTCCCTTTACATGAAGGAAAGGTTTAAACTTGTGTATAGGTGTAGCAATGTGGAGCATTGGAAAACAAAAAGGTGCAAAGCCCCTCTTCCACCCTCAAAATGTGATGTGGGGTCCGTGTTTAATGCAAAAGAGGAGTAAGTAGTAAATTAAAAGTATCAAGAATAGAACTAAGAATGTTATGTTATGGTGTTTTATGTTGAAGATGAATAAAAAACAATATATCCAAGAATATGATAGAAATCTTTTTTGCTTCATTAAATTAAAAACCTAAATTAAAAACCTTTAAGGTAGGACAACACCATATAATAATTCTTTTATGGAGGGCTAAACTCATATTGTCTTGTTTCTGTGAGGGGACAACCTCCAAATGAGAAATACTCTAATACAATAATAATTCTTGACATCTCTCATAAGGAAGATTTCATCCCTATTTATATTACCTACATTTGTTGGAGAATCACACGATTAAGTAGATCAAAGAGCTAATATTCTAAGAGACAGGTGGTGTCTAAATACATCGCTATAGCACTTAAGCACAACTGAGCATGGCTCAACATACATAGAAGTGTAAGAAACACAAATATTTCTATACACAACATATATCATGTGTCTTGCATACATACATGTTATTGTTGTATAGATCGACCCATAAGGCCATTTTATATAACACTAAGAAGTAACCAACTCCCTTGAAGTGAGGAGAACAAGGTCCACATAGATTGGTGAGGGAACATAACAAAATCCTTGTTTTCTATCCTTTTTTTTCACACCAATTGATTAGTTTGTGTTAATTGTTCAACCGGTTGAATCCCTAGTCAACCATCCAGTCAATAACACAATCAACTGCTTAGTCGACTATCCATTAATTATCTCTGGAAGGTCAAAAGATGTGGTCAACCTACATAGCATGTTGTTCCAAACCTCCCATAAGAACAATGCACTCGATATTCAGGAGGTAAAATTACTTATGTACACCCCCCTATAATTATAGCTTCTTGAAGCCCAAACATAGGTCAAAGTTTCATAAACTTAGCTTTCAATAGAGGCTTTGTAAATATATCAACGACTTGATCATATCTCCTACAATAAACAAGAGTCACAACATTATCTTGTACTGATTGTCTCAAGTAATGAGAATGAAGCTCCACATGCTTCATCTTATTGTGTGCAACTTGATTCTCTGCAACCTATATTGCACTTTAATTTTCGCAGTATACTATAGACAAGGTATCCAATAGAAAATTGAGTTATCCCATGAGATTTCTTATCCATATGGCCTCAGTTGATCTGAAATGGATCCGAACCAATGAATGGTTGTAAGACTCGGTACCTCCAAGTCAATTCGACAATTAACGAAGGCTAGGTAAGATATGTAAAAGACAATGTAAATGTAAAAAGTGAATATGACAAAAGAAAAAAAAAATAGTGAATTCATTACATAAAAAGAAGAAGAAAATAGAAAAGGAGAGAAGGATGATGAATGCGAAATGAAGGATTTTGACTATTGACCTTCCCCTTATCCCCAACTCGCCCTATTTCTCCCATGGTTTTCCCTCTCAAACGGATTTTTGTGGAACAAGAGAGGAAGAGCCATAAATAACCATGAAAGCATTTTAAGCATAGAATGTTGGAATGAAACACTAAAACCCCATTCAAAATCGGTTTTCCCATTTGGTTTTCCAAGGTAAACATCGTGTCAATTGTGTCTTGAATTTTTTGGATATTTCTCTATGTTTGTAGGAAAAAAACATTATGTCGATTATGTGTTTGATTATATTTTTGTGAGATCCCTATGGTATGGCACTATAGCTCTCAAGTGTGTTCTAGCAATTTGTGATGACAATATTTTACAGCATTATAGTTTTCCATGCATGAATTCAATTCATTCCAAATCTCGGTTTACTTGCAATAACCAAAGGAATTTGATCATCCATCTATTATCTAAGGGAGATCAAGGGTTGTGGCAACATAGCTATTTCACTATTGCAAAGGGAGTTTCTATTTTGATTCAACTTTGGATATTGGATGAATTTATCACTCCTTGAGATTGTAACTCTTCTGCCTGGTTGAAATCAAATCTATATGGGTGTTTTGTTTCTACCTATA
>JASDQU010013256.1:0-13461 GCA_032191745.1 Picea mariana
AACCAGATGGAAGCTACAACTCCATGTGTTCAAGCACCCACTTGAAACTCTGAAGACAATAGTCCTCCCTAGCACCACCCTACCACCCTAAGATATAAATCTTTGCTTGCTGAAATTTATTACAATGATACATTATTTATCAATGGCTTACCAGTCTCATCACTATTATGCTACATTGGTCTGCTCTTCCTGCATCAGTGTCTTCCTGCTCGCATCTTCTTGCCCTTAATTTCTCGTACAATCTGTTGTTTTCACCATTTCTTTTCTATCCAGCTTATGTTCTTTATCTCTGCATTTTCTCCCTCATTTCATGCTGTAATCTTCATTGCTTACAGATCGACTACTTTTTACAAAGAAACAACAACCTTTCTCTGTCACAACATTTTTCTTTTATTCCTGCTCTCATCATCCGTTACACTTCGCATCTCCAACGCTCAAGCTGAGAATCTAAAAAACGCTCGGGAATCATGATTCCAACACTCAGGAATAATGATTCAACCGCTCAGGAACAATGATTCAATCAGTGTAATTGAATCATAACTGATCAAGAAATCACGAGATGAAACAAAAACCCTTTGATTAGATTCTGTTTGATCAACATCATTGGATTATACACGCAGAGGATTTTTGACTTTTAAATGCATAACCTTCGATGTGGAGCCTAGCAGCAATATCTCCTTCCCCTATCTTCCGCCGATGTGACCTTGGGAGATGATATCATGTGACCACGCGATTGTGGGTGTGGCCAAAGGTGTTTTGGGGTCAAACTACTTTTCGCCCAACAATTTACCTCAATCCTCCACGTGTCCTTTCTCCAAAACCGTGGTTTCGATTGCGGCCCGCCTTCAACTTTTTAAAGTTTGTTCACCTTCAATCCATGCAATGCCATGAGATCATCGATCTCAGGATCTTAACGGTGCTCCTGAACTGATGGTTCAGATCTGTCCTCTCAAGTCTGCGGATCAGATCTAGCCTTCCTAAATCAATGGCTGTGATTTACTTCATGATCTGGGCTCCGGGAGTTTCAAATCTCAAACCCTTCTTTCTTCCTAACGCCAATCTTCTGGAGTCGATGATCTGCAGACACCTGCCCTTCTCAATCAATGGCTCTGTCTCCACTTCGGGAATTTTACCTTTCAACCAGATCAACGGTTATGCAACCCCTTTCTCGATCAAGAGTCGATATTTCCTTCGGGTCTCCGGACTTCTGAAATCTCAAATCTCAAATTGACGCTCTGGACCAGACGACCCAGATTCACTTCGGACAATCTGACGCTTGAGATCTTCTTCAGACGATCTGACGCTTGAGATATTCTTTGGACAATCTGATGACTGAGATCTACTTCGGATGATCCAGTGGTTGAGAATGTATTTCGGCTCCCCGACTCTCCAAGCTTCGGGAATTTCAAATCTAAAACTGAAAAATATTAAAGTGAGATTTTTCCGGAGCGTAACCTCCTCACATATTTAGACTTGAAACGAATGATGTTCGCTTGATCAAGATATTATATCAACGACTCGATCTGTCTAGGATGCAACTTTGCTTTGGATTAAATCCAATGGCTCTCCATCTTCGCTTATCCTATCCTTCCATTTATTTCGATCCGACGACTGACGGAAATTCGGGTGATCAAGATCTCAGATCTCATCCCTTACTTATCCTTTCCTTCCACTTAATTCAATCCGATGGATAACGAAAATTTGGATAATCGAATTTTCAACCGTTTTCCCCCGCTTATCCTATCCTTCCACTTAAAGTGATCCAACGGTCATGAAGACTCTCGAAGCAGATCCATGATCAAGGATTTGATCCCGATCACGTTTCTGTACTGCGCTTTTCCTTCTGAGCTTTGATCTCTGCATACTGTTCGCTTCTTCTCCTGAGCTTATGCTTTTCTTGTTTTCCATTGTCATCGATGCTCTTGCCATCAATGACAAGCACACGCTTCCTGTAAAACATGCCAACACTTCTTTCCTTGGTAGGAATTTCTGTTTGGGGCCATCTTTAACCTCTCTAAAAACAACATCCCGACTCCAAACAATATTCTTAGTTTATGGGTTTCAAAGCTTATAACCTTTCATACCATCTTTATAACCAATAAAGATGCATTTTTTAGTTTTATTATCTAGCTTACTCCTATTTTCCTTTGGAACATGTACATAATCATCACAACCAAACACTCTGAGATGTTTAAGAGAGGGTTTCTTACCAGTCCATACTTCATGCAGAGTTTTTTCCACCAACGTTGATAAGGGTGATATGTTTACTAGGTAACATGCAATACCCATTGCCTCTGCCCAAAATTCTAACCCTAACTCAACACCACTGAGCATGCTCCTTGTTTTTTCCATCAACGTCTTGTTCACCCTTTCTGCAACCCCATTCTGTTGAGGTGTGTATGGAGTAGTATTTTACCTTGCTATACCACACTTCTTACATAACTCTTTGAATTTATTCCCATAAAATTCTCCACCACTATCTGTCCTCAACACCTTTATTTTATTTCTTTCTGATTTTCTACCAGAGCCTTAAACTCTTTAAATTCATCAAATACCTCAGATTCCTTCCTAAGAAAATAAATACATGTATTATTTGAAAAATAATCTATGAATGAAACATAATACACAAATTTACCTAGTGATGGAATAGACACAGTTCCAAACACATCACAGTGTATCAACTCTAAGATCCCCTTTCCTCTTGTAGCACCATATGAGAATCTTACTCGTTTATGTTTACCATATATGCAATGTTAAAAAAAAAACATAATCCAGGATGCAATTAGACATACCTTCAATCATACCTTTATTGTGTAGTGTTCGAAGGCCCTTTTCTCCAATATGTCCCAGTCTCTGATGCCATAGCATGGTATTCTTTCCAAGGACATTATGGATATTGTATTATTTATTTCTCTACTCAAGGACAACATAACTGTTACACCCATCAGTATAAGTGCTTCCAAACAACTTGTACATAGTTCCACATTAAACTGCCCTCATCAACACCATTTCTGCTCTGACCATCTTGTAAGTTCCCTTTCCCAATAAAGTATCTACACCTGCATAATCCAACTTACTTACAGATATTAGACTCTTGGCTAGATATGGAATGTGCAGAACTCAGGGAGATTTCCAATCCTTTCTTCTTTCAACAAAAACTTAACCCTTCCATGTCCCATGGTTTTGGTTGTTGAGTCATTTCCTAGGAAGGCATCACCGCCATCATACTTTTAATTTTCACTGAACCACTCCCTGTGAGGAGTCATATGAAATTATGCACCTTTGTTGATCAACCATACATAACGATATGCATGTGTGCCTGTAGATGCCAGGTAAACATCACCTCCTTCTTCTGTGGAGGTTTTCACCTCTGTGGAATAGGCATCATCATATCCCTTTGCTTTATCAACTTTCTTAGACTTGCAATATTTCTTATAATGCCCATCTTTACCACATTCCCAACATTTCCTCAAAGATTTTCCCAGGGATTAATATCTACCTTTAGATTTAGATCTCCCCCCCGAAGAATTATTTTTATTCCTATATTGGGGATGACCTCTTACATGTAAAGCATATGTGTTATGACTATCCATGATTTTATGCATCATCTCTTATGATAACAAGGATGAAACTACATCCTCATACTTCAATGCATATTGAGTGGTACTATTAATTGCTACAAACAAATTATCCTAGGAGTTTGGAAAAGAACATAACAAAGTAATACACTTAACTTCTTCTGCAAGCGTAATATTAGCATATCCAAGTTGAATTACCATAGTATTGAAGGCATTTAGATGCTTTGTCATAGAATCTCCATCTTCCATCCTAAGATGACACAACTTCTTTCGAAGAAACAACTTGCTTACCATGGACTTTGACTGATACAAATTCCTCAACTTTTCCCATAGTTCCTTGGTTGTAGATTCTCCCAACACATTCAATAACACTAGATCTACTAGGTAGAGTTGAATCGTACTCCTTGCTCTTCTATCCAACTTTTCCCAATATTCTTTCGACATACTAGTGGATTGAGTAATAGTAGTTTTTGTAACGGTATATTGTGTTAAATTTTCTCTTAAGCAGTTAAGTGTATTCGATATTCTTTAAATTTAAACTATTAAAACAATAACTGCATGCATAAGGATCACTGAAAGACAGATTTATCTTGGGAAGCCCTCGTGGGGGAGAAGACCCAACAAAGCTTCTTCGATATAGATTCATCAACAAGTACAATGTCTCTCTCAAGAGAGATCTCACCAAACAAAAGATAATCAGAAGATAGACCAGAAACCCTAACCAGAATAGGGTAGCACACCACTAGACCAAGATAGTCCTCCAAGAGATAACCAAAACCTTTACCATAACACCCTTCCTCTGTAGTTGTGTCTCCTTCTCAGACTTGCACACTTTTTCTTGTGTGAGAGACCTTGTGTTGTGTGTTCTTCAAGTGAGGCACCTAGCCTCTTATAAATACAAGTTGAGCTACCCAGAATTAGGTCAGGGCTGACTTGTACACTTTACCCTTTCTAATTTACAATTGACTTTTTCCAAGGCACAATAGGGACAACTTTTACAAAGGCACAATAGGGTTGACTTTACAAATATAACATAATACTATTCTTTAGGGTTTTGTCTTGGTCTAACACAATATTAATATAATAAGAATATCTTTCGAAGCTACTCAAACTTCAACACTCCCTCTTATCAAGGAAGGTATTCTTATGGCAGGATCATCATAATTGCTTCTGCACTTATGTACACTTAACCATTGAATTTTTTACTTTCCACGAATCTATATTGAAGAAGTTTTTTAACCACGTCAACATCCAGGGTCTCATCATCCATCCAGGATTTATGTCATCATGGGGATTTAACTCGCCATCTCACACATAATCTGGCATCTAGTTCATACAGAACTAGTAACTCGTGAGTTCACATAGAATCTGACGTCTAGTTCATACAGAACTAGTAACTCGTGAGTTCACATAGAATCTGACATCTAGTTCATAAAGAACTAGTAACTTGTCATCTCACACAGAATCTGACATCTAGTTCATAAAGAACTAGTCACTCGCCATCTCACACAAAATCTGACATCTAGTTCATAAAAAACTAGTAACTTGTCAGCTCACACAAAATCTAACATCTGGTTCATAAAGAACTAGTAACCTCTGGTTGGCACACTGGGAAACTAGTCCATAATGACCAGGCATATAACCACAAGGATTATGCAATGTAGTGTGCACACACTACCCATCTAGTACAAGGCCAGGAAACACCTCCAACCAAACATGTTGGCCCACCAGCTTGAAAATCTGGGTAACTTGCTAGCCCGGAATGCTTGACATCTACTAACCTTGTGCGAGGTCATGTGGACTGGTGCCATAGTCAGTGACATCTACTATCTTCTCATTTGTAGAGACATACTGGAGCTTCAATCCTCCTTTCTGTACCATATCTCTGATATAATGGTACATGATATCGATATGCTTGGACTTGTCATGGAACATTGGGTTCTCTGTCAAGTTCACACAACTTTGGTTTTCACACTAGATACAAGTCACCTCTAACTTGATATTAAAAAATCATACAAGCATATTTCGAAGCCACACTGCTTCATTGCTAGTTGAAAAAGCTGCTATGTACTCAGCCTCAACTGTATTAAGCACCACACTAGTATGCTTCTTGTTGAACCATGAGATCATAGCTAATCACATACTGAAGCAACATCCAGATGTACTCTTTTGGTTTGCAACACTATCGACCCAATCTGAATCAGTAAATCCTTGCAGGCTTATCTCACGATATGAAGCATATATGAGTCCATAATCAAGTGTACCCTTCAGGTACCTCATCACATGTTTTGTTGCAATCAAGTGAACACTTCTTGGCTCCACCATATATTGACTCAATGTGTTCATCGTAAAACATATATCTGGCCTCACGTTTGTTAAGTACATCAATGAACCACTCATATGTTTATACATGGTGGCATCCATTGTCTCTGAATATGTATCACTCAATAACTTCATATTTATCACCATGGTTGTAGGCATGGCCTTACAATCCATCATTCTGAATCTCTTCAGAATATCTGTAGCATATTTTCTTTGGTTAAGGAAAATCTCACTCGGTCTCTTCCATACCTTTAGACCTAAGAAGTAATGAATCATACCCATGTTTTTCATCTCGAACTTTGTAGCAAGCTTCCTCTTAATTTCAGTGATGAGCTTCTCATCTCTTGTTAGAAACATGTCATCCACATACAATAACAACATCACCAATCCACCATCTACAACCTTGAAGTACATGTTAGAATATGCTTTACTCTTGGCAAATCCCAAGCTCATCAGAAAATTGTCAATTCTACCATACCATGCCCTGGGTGCTTTCTTTAATCCATACAAGGCTTTCTTCAATCTACACACATGTGTCTGATTGCCATGTGTCTCGAAACCTTGTGGTTTCTCCACATACACTTCCTCTTCTATTACACCGTTCAGAAAATTTGTCTTCACGTCCATCTGGTATGCCTTCCACTTCATTACTGCAATTATCACAAGTATAGCTCTAATTGAAGTGTATCTCTCCATAGGATCAAATGTCTCCTCATAATATATTCCTTCTTTCCAGGAGAAACCACATGCCACGAATCTTGCCTTGTACTTCTCGACACTGCCATCTGGTGAATGTTTCATATTGTAAATCCACTTGGAACTTACTACTGTCTTCTCTTTCGGTCTCGGAACCACATCCCAAACATCATTATTTACAATGGACTGGTACTCTTTAATCATGGCATCCTTCCAATCTTTATTCTCTGCAGCCTCTTCATAACTAGTAGGCTCAACATCAATAATGTCATTTAACAATACCACGTAACTAGAGTATGGTCATGGTCTCTTGCTTTCTCTGAAGGATCCATCTGAAGCACCATACTTCTTTGCATCCTGAATAATTTCTCGAGCCCAAGTTGGTATTCTCTTCTTAGTATTCATCTCTCGAGATGAATCTGCAAGTTTCTATAGTTCTTCCATATCATGTTCTTCTAATACAACATCATCACCTACATCTGTATTTGTAACTTTGAGAGCTTCAGGTTCCTCATCATGGACTTCATCTTAATGATTCTGTCTCGATCTACTAAAGGTTGTATCCTCATCGAAGGTGACATCTCTTCTAGTCTCAATTTGTCGGTGACCAGGGATGTAAACTTTGTATACCTTCGATGTCTCACTGTATCCAAAAAATATACCCTTCTTTCCTGAAGGGTCCAACTTCAATCTCTTGTCCTTGGGGACATGCACATATACTGGACAACCAAAGATCCTCAAGTGGCTGGCCTCTGGATTTTCACCTGTAAACATTTCTTCTGGTGTCTTGTTCCCAAGTACACGGTGGAGACTTTTGTTCTACACATATATTGTAGTCTTGTATGCTTCTTCCCATAGGTGCATCGATAAGTCTTAATCATGAATCATGGCCTTCACTACTTCCATGATTGTACGGTTCTTTCTTTCTACCACACCATACCTTGTTATCCTTCTTCTCAAACATATACCTTGAATGAACGATTCCCAAGATCTGGGGAGACCATTCGATCTAGTCATTACTAATTCGACTTCTTCGATTGTGTCTCGGAGAAAAAAATGTTGAATTTACCACTTATGAACTTATTCCCTTCTTCCTCTACCCCCAAGTAATCATACTCTTGGACACCAATATTTATTCTATATTCGTACCATCCCACAAATATTCGTACCATCCCACAAACATTGGTTCTTCATGACCTCCATGTGGCCCATAAGGGCACATTTCATTTGCAACCCCTTTACAAGCAAAATGGAGTTTTATGCCCCTTAACAAATTTAAGGGTGCATTCTCTCTTGGATAAACCATCTCCTTATCCATGTTTCGATCAACTATTTTTAAGTCCATGCGTCAATGTATTCATATTTGGACCACATATATACTAGAAGGCAACAAATGCCTAAAAATACAACATTTGCAAGAACACAAAGCATCAAGTTCAAAGGAATAATCTTGTCTGACAGTCTCCCACATAACCTCCACCTTATTCTAAAGAGAAGATAATGTAAACCTTAATTAACTCCATTTGTATATGATTGATAAAAGCATCAAGTTCAAAGGCATAATCTTGTCTGACAGTCTCCCACATAACCTCCACCTTATTCTGAAGAGAAGATAATGTAAACCTTTCCTTCTCTCAGTAATCAGTTAATCCTAGCAGGCTTATCTCACGATATGAAGCATATATGAGTCCATAATCAAGTGTACCCTTCAGGTACCTCATCACATGTTTTGTTGCAATCAAGTGAACACTTCTCGGCTCCACCATATATTGACTCAATGTGTTCATCGTAAAACATATATCCGGCCTCGGGTTCGTTAAGTACATCAATGAACCAATCATATGTCTATACATGATGGCATCCATTGTCTCTGAATATGTATCAACCAATAACTTCATATTTATCACCATGGTTGTAGGCATGGCCTTACAATCCATCATTCTGAATCTCTTCAGAATCTCTGTAGCATATTTTCCTTGGTTAAGGAAAATCTCACTCGGTCTCTTCCATACCTTTAGACCTAAGAAGTAATGCATCATACCCAGGTTTTTCATCTCGAACTTTGTAGCAAGCTTCCTCTTAATGTCAGCGATGAGCTTCTCATCTCTTGTTAGAAACATGTCATCCACATACAATAACAACATCACCAATCCACCATCTACAACCTTGAAGTACATGTTAGAATCTGCTTTACTCTTGGTAAATCCCAAGCTCATCGAGAAACTGTCAATTCTACCATACCATGCCCTGGGTGCTTTCTTTAATCCATACAAGGATTTCTTCAATCTACACACATGTGTCTGATTGTCATGTGTCTAGAAACCTTGTGGTTGCTCCACATACACTTCCTCTTCTATTACACCGTTTAGAAAATTTGTCTTCACGTCCATCTGGTATGCCTTCCACTTCATTACTACAATTATCGCAAGTATAGCTCTAATTGAAGTGTATCTCTCCACAGGAGCAAATGTCTCCTCATAATATATTCCTTCTTTCCAAGAGAAACCACATACCACGAACCTTGCCTTATACTTCTCGACACTGCCATCTGGTGAATGCTTCATCTTGTAAATCCACTTGAAACTTACTACTGTCTTCTCTTTCGGTCTCGGAACCACATCCCAAACATCATTATTTACAATGGATTGGTACTCTTCAACCATGGCATCCTTCCATTCTTTATTCTCTACAGACTCTTCATAACTAGTAGGCTCAACATCAATAATGTCATTTAACAAAGCCACGTAACTAGAGTATGGTTGTGGTCTCTTGCTTTCTCTAAAGGATCCATCTGAAGCACCATACTTCTCTGCACCCTGAATAATTTCTCGAGCCCAAGTTGGTCTTCTCTTCTTAGTATTCATCTCTTGGGATGAATCTGCAGGTTTCTATAGTTCTTCCATATCATGTTCTTCTAATACAACATCATCACCTGCATCTGTATTTGTAACTTTGAGAGCTTCAGGTTCCTCATCATGGACTTCATCTTAATGATTCTGTCTCGATCTACTAAAGGTTGTATACTCATCGAAGGTGACATCTCTTCTAGTCTCAAATTGTCGGTGACCAGGGATGTAAACTTTGTATGCCTTCGATGTCTCACTGTATCCAAAAAATATAACCTTCTTTCCTGAAGGGTCCAACTTCAATCTCTTGTCCTTGGGGACATGCACATATACTGGACAACCAAATATCCTTAGGTGGTTGACCTCTGGCTTTTCACCTGTAAACATTTCTTTTGGTGTCTTGTTCCCAAGTACATGGTGGAGACTTTTGCTCTACACATATACTGCAGTCTTGGATGCTTCTTCCCATAGGTGCATTGGTAAGTCTTAATCATGAATCATGGCCTTCACTGCTTCCATGATTGTACGGTTCTTTCTTTCTACCACACCATACCTTGTTATCCTTCTTCTCAAACATATACCTTGAATGAACGATTCCCAAGATTTGGGGAGACCATTCAATGTAGTCATTGCTAATTCGGCTTCTTCAATTGTGTCTCGGAGAAAAAAATGTTGAATTTACCCATTTATGAACTTATTCCCTTCTTCCTCTACCCCCAAGTAATCATACTCTTGGACACCAATATTTATTCTATATTCATACCATCCCACAAATATTCGTACCATCCCACAAACATTGGTTCTTCATGACCTCCATGTGGCCCATAAGGGCACATTTCATGTGCAACCCCTTTACAAGCAAAATAGGGTTTTATGCCCCTTAACATTAAAGGTGCATTCTCTCTTGAATAAACCTTGTCCTTATCCATGTTTCGATCAACTATTTTTAAGTCCATGCGTTAATGTATTCATATTTGGACCACATATATACTAGAAGGCAACAAATGCCTAAAAATACAACATTTGCAAGAACACAAAGCATCAAGTTCAAAGGAATACTCTTGTCTGACAGTCTCCCACGTAACCTCCACCTTATTCTGAAGAGAAGATAATGTAAACCTTAATTAACTCCATTTATATATGATTGATAAAAGCATCAAGTTCAAAGGAATAATCTTGTCTAACAGTCTCCCACATAACCTCCACCTTATTCTGAAGAGAAGATAATGTAAACCTTAATTAACTCCATTTGTATATGATTAATGTCATTATTGACACTTAAAATTCATTATAATTTTAATACATATATATTTTTTTATTAATCTCATTAAAATCATAATAATTTTAACAAATGAAAATTTTAACTCTTTTTATATCATTGGTGTCATTCTTAACTCTTAGTATTATTTTAATTATAATACATATTAAGTCCTTTATTAATTTTATTGAAACCATAGTAATATTAGCCTATATAAAAAGTGTTTTGTCGTGTACATAATTAAAACAAATACTTTTTCCAAAATACATTCATTACTTAATTTCTAAAATATTTTGACGACAAGGACATTGCAATTTGCCACTGCTATGATGCTTGTTATCTATATAAAATACATTAGACTAGCAATAGACACGTATGTGATCCTCTCTAAATTGAGAGGAACTTAATTTTCTATTATGTTTGCATTGTGTTCAGTGTCAACACGTGGATTTTCTATACTCACTCGCCTGCTCCAAAACACTATAGGTTTAGGTAACAATAATATTAAAGTGAATAATTATGAATATAATATTCTTATTATGAATGAATATGCTTGTATTTATGGAGTTTATTATTCATTGATTAGTTAATCACACAAATAAATATATAATAATTATTATATTAATATGTTAAAGAATAATATTAATATGTAAAATATTTACGTGTTTTGTATTGGTTTATTATATATACGCAAATTATAATATAATATTAACATTAATGCTAATGGAAAAATCATATGGTTATAAATTCCACTTTTATATCTATGTTGCATTATGGTTTGTAATAAATTATATAAAAAATTATATTTATGATATAAGAGTGATATGCTCTATATTCAATTTAGAGAGGACATTGAACCATCAAAAAGATAGGCAACATATCACTATCACATACATATAATTTCTCAACAATTTTAGTCTCACACAACCACTTATATCAAGTGAAAGTTATTTTTTTTCAACCAGAAGAATACATCTCATATTTATCTTAGAGATTAATTTATGCACAAATGAGAGTCACGATTTTATAAATAATAAAATCAGAAATAAGTATGTCCCACTTTCTCATGATTAAGTAATGAGTGGGATTGGCTAATGTCATTATAATATTATTTTTGAAGGTCACATTAACAATATTATTTTGAAGACTACAATTCATAATTGGCATAAGACTTAAGATCAATTGTTGCATCCAATTGACTATTCTCTTCATGTTCCTATCTTTGGCGACTCTCTTAATTTCTTCATCTGTTTCACTTTTCTGGTTCATTTGGTTGTCATTATCTCTGGTTATACTAGGTTTCTAAGGTGGACACACCACGATGAGGGTAGAATTGGGTATGTTGGTTCCCAACCCTCTCCTCCACCGAAACCCATTTCCTCTTTCCATTGGTTCATTCTACTAATCACAACTCTAACCCTCCCTCTGAAACCATTGATTGTTGCAATTTGTTGACCATGAAGAGAATTGAGCAAGGATATTGCTTGAGATTAGCAAGGATATTAGCAAGGATATTGTCTTGAGATTAGTAAGGATATTGTCCGATAAACCAAGAATTGCAAGTAATCCATTACCTTTTTAAGGTTCGATAAACCAATTTGGTCAAAGTGGATGTTAATCATCATCATCATCAATAATATACTCGTTAAGAGCTCAACATGTCGCTTGCGAAAATTAAAACTTGATGAAAATCATAACAATCATTTATCCGAACCCCCAAACTAAACCCAATTAACATTTCAATCATTGATATTGACATTATATGTTTTGAACAATTCCCACTGCCCTTAAATGTTATTATATGTTTTGAACAATTCCCACTCCCATTAAATGTTAGGTTTGTTTAGGGAAAAATTATGTTTTGGAGAAGATAAGTATAAAAGTGATGTGTAAACGTGTTACCCCACCACTACATGTGAGTCTAATAAAGTAAAAGTAAAAGTAAAGTATGGATACGAGAATAGTCTAATAAAGTAAAAGTAAAGTATGGATATGAGAAATGATGGAAAAAATCCCAATTTGAGGATATGAACAACTTTCTGATTCTTCCATTCCATAAAGGGATTGATTGAGGTAAGAGACTTTGGCGAAGCATTCATAATTTGGCATTATGATCTCATAATCTATTTTCAACTACAATTCGCTTCATTATAATCTATGGATTTTCTTCTTCCATGAATGAGAGGAACAATTTATCATCGAGTGGAAACCTTCCTTAAATAGAAAGTTTTGTTAATCATAAAAGAAGATGAAGGGGACAAAGTGGGAAATATCCCCTTTCCTTTTCAAAGGGTAACAACGCCGCCATTCCCAACGTTAAAGCTTTTGACTATTGTTTATTATATGCATCAAACTAATTAGTGTACTTTTATTGTGGTGATTGCAAAATTCAAGTTTTATTGAACCAACCACATTCTCCATAATTAGAGGACAAAACTCTTAATACTAATGATAATGTTTAATCCAACGCAACCACTTCTAACCAAAAGGACCATAGAAAATTGCGTCGTAAATCAAAGGATTCATTTCGTGGGCTCACTTACATTTGAAAATAATATGATTGACTTAACAATTAAATGATGTAAAGTTAATATACGTATTAAGTTTATTTCAAAAGACATTATATCATTATCATCCAATATATTAAAATAATGATTAATATTGCTTTAATTCTAATCACTAAAATTTTAATATTGTTATGATAGCGGTAACATTAAATTATTAAATTATTGTTACGATTGCAGTAATCACTAAAAATTAA
>JASDQU010013256.1:26202-45454 GCA_032191745.1 Picea mariana
AGATACACTGGGAAACTTGAAACTCTCTAGACAACTCTATTAGCGGCCTTGAAATGGAAAACATCATGTTAAAGGACCGAATCAAAGAATTGGAGGCAACTTTAATGCCTCTTCCATTGTTTGCTACTCCTTTGGAAATGATCGGGCCCACTGCACCTGTGGAAAAGTTAAAAGGATCAGCAAGTCTTCTCACATCAGCCCGGGGCTATGTGGAAAATAATATAAACAAAAGAATGGAATTAATGACAAAAGATTGGGAGATGTCAAAGAATATTATCTCTATTGGAACAAGACCACATGATTCTCACGAGTATCTGCAAGCAGATCTCAAGCACGAGCAAGGTTTCTACCTCAATGCAGTTTTACCATTTGGTGTTAAAGTTACTGGTATGACGGAATTCAGAAGAAGATAGGGGGATCTCCCTTCCCTGGATCGAATAGACCAACCAAACGCATGCTGGAAAGAAAAGGTAAAGAACCTGAATGGTATCATTCAAGCATGTAGCCAAACCATATCTAGAAGAGACAAAATATTCAAGAAGCTAACTGAGATAGATCTAGCTACCATCATCAATGAAGTCCAGGACCTAGAATTGATATTAAACTCGTTGGTTTTAACCAGGAAAGCATTTGATGATCAAGTTCATATCTATAAAAGAATGTCATTTGAAAATTTCTATGGAATTCTTGAATACGGTGAAGATGACGTGAAAAACCGGTTATTCGGTTATGCGATTAAAAACCAAGATATTCAAGAATAATTGCACAACCTATCTATTGATCTAAGGGACTTGAAAATTGAATTCTTCAATATAAAAATTCGACATGAAATCAACATGGCGCCCATGAGAAGCTACATCGAAGAATGGTTCAAAAAGGCTGTCAACCAGATTATCAATGAAGGACAAAGCCAAGGAAAGCCATAAAAGGACATCAACAAGCAAATGAAAAGGCATGGGACACCATCATAGTAAGTTGATACTAATCACATTCTTCTGTCTTCATCCACTTACTCTAACAAAGCTTTAACCCAGGACTGACAATTTTCTCTTTCTTCTTGCCAAGTCTTGTTGTTTTCCATCGCCAACTTTCTTCTTTCTACAAACTTCATTCTTGTACATATTTTCTTTGTAGCCTGCGGCAGTCCCAATCTGATTCATTCAGACGCATTTTTATTTCACAGAATATGTACTGAACTATATATTTTTTTACAAATTCCAAGACAACCATTTTTGGGAAATATTCTCAAATGTATTTTGTGACCCAGTTTATCTGAATATAAACATTTTAGGTTGTTCTATGGTGATCTTCAATGTTTGGTGTTGTTATTTGAATTTTGTATTTATTCTTAAAATTAACTCATTTCCCTGTACATGTTCATCTTCTATATTGTGCATATATTTCAGCTTCCTATATTTCAGAATATGCTTCCATATACAAAATGTTAAGTCATATTTTTTTTTCTTTATTGCTTATGGTTTTGAGCAAAAATTGTGAGCCCAAAACACCTTTCAAATTCGAACATGGTTTACATTTGGACCACAAATAATCTATTAAGATACATTAATATGAATACATTTTAAATAAATATAAACAAAATCCCTTTAAACTTGAACCCAACTTTCTCGAGCTCCTGGATTGGCCGCGGGTTGACCGGTTAGCGGACTGCCAGATCCTCATCTCCATCTATATCTTCACATCATGAGCCCGACCGACCACCGTCCCTTTCAACACTTAGCCAATTATCTCACTGCGGCATCCCAACTTAGCGCTATTGAATTCTTATGCCCCATGTTCCGTGATATACATATTGCACCCAATACTTATGTGATATACATTTTGCACCCAACAATTTTATGATACACATTTTGCACCCAACACTTACGTCATTTACAATTCAACCCTGGACTATTGGAACTCGCAAGCTTCACTATACTCAGGTTTTCAAAACTTTCAAAACATTTATCGCTCTCTTCAATCCCCACCACATTCCCACTATCCTCGATGCACATTCATTATGCTTTTACTAACGACAACTCAGTGCACAGGTACTTATTGGAATTAACAAGCAAAAAATGTATTCAACAACGATTTACAAGAGCCCGACTGACCCTCGGGTTGGTGCTATTATAAATCTTGCACCCAAAAATTTCGTCATCTACAGTTCCGCCATATACATCTTGCACCCAAAACTTCAGTCATCTACAATTCATCCACAAATTCAAACATGGTTTACATTTGGACCACAAATAATGTATTAAGATACATTAATATGAATACATTTTAAATAAATATAGACAAAATCTCTTTAAAATTGAACCTGAATTTGCCCAACTCCTGGATTGGTTGTGGGTTCCTGGATTATCTCATCTCCATCTATATCATCACATCATCAGCCCGACCGACTGTCGTCCCTTTCAACACTTAGCCAATTATCTCACCGTTGGGTCTTGACTTAACGCTATCGAATTCTTATGCCCCCTGTTCCGTGATATACATCTTGCACACAACACTTCCATGATATACATTTTGCACCCAACACTTCTGTGATTTACAATTCAACCCCAGACTCTTGGAATTCGATGTTCAAAAAAATTTCAAACCATTTTTCACTCTCTTCAATCCCTGCAACATTCCTGTCCTTCCCAATGCACATTCATTATGTTTTTACTAGTGACAACTCAACACATAGGGTCGCTATTCAACCACGATTTACGGTAGTCCGACCAATCCTCGTTGATTTTCATACCTAGCTAAATCTATGGCCATTGGTCCCCGGGTTGGTGTAATCGAACTCTCATTCCCTGTGTTTCGTGATATACATCTTGCACCCTAAACTTTCGTGATCTACAATTCCATATTTAGCCAACTTTATGGCGACAACCTTCACTATACCCGGGTTCACAAAAATTTCAACCATTTATCGCTCTCTTCAACTCCAGCCACATTCCCATCCTTCCTAATGTACATTCATTATGCTTTTACTAGCAATAACTCAACACACATGTTCACGTATTGGCATTAACAAGCAAAAAATGCATTCAACAACGATTTACGGGAGTTCGACCGACCCCCGGGTTGGCGCTATTATAAATCCTTCACCCAAAACTTATGTCATCTACAATTCCACGATATACATCTTGCACTCAAAACTTTTGTCATCTACAAGTCCATGATATACATCTTGCACCCAAAACTTCTGTGCTCTGCAATTCGTCCACAAATTGGAACATGGTTTACATTTGGACCACAAATTATCTATTAAGATACATTAATATAAATACAATTTAAATAAATATAGACAAAATCTCTTTAAACTTGAACCTGACTTTATCGAACTCCTAAATTGGTCATATCGTCACACCATGAGCTTAATCGACCGTGGTCCCTTTCAACACTTAGCCAATTATCTCACCGTGGGGTCACGACTTAGCGCTATCGAATTCTTATGCCCCTTGTTTCGTGATATACATGTTGCACACAACACTTCCATGATATACATTTTGTACCCAACACTTCCATCATTTACAATTCGACCCCGGTTCACAAAAGTTTCAAACCATTTGTCACTCTCTTCAATCCCCACCACATTCCCTCCCTTCCCAATGCACATTTGTTATGCTTTTACTAGCGACAACTCAACACACAAGTTCGCTCATTGGCATTAATAAGTAAAAAAGGCATTCAAGTTGTTTTTCATACCTAGCCAATTCTATGGTCGTCGGTTCCTGTGTTGGCGCAACCGAACTCTCATTCCCCGTGTTCCGTGATATACATCTTGCACCCTAAACTTCCCTCATCTACAATTCCATACTTAGCCAACTTTATGGCCAAAACCTTCACTATACCTGGGTTCACAAAAATTTCAAACCATTTATCTCTTTCTTCAACCCCCACCACATTCTCGTCCTTCCCAATGCACATTCATCATGCTTTTACTAGTGACAACTTAGCACATAGGCTCGCTTATTGGCATTAATAAGAAAGAAACACATTCAAACATGATTTATGGGAGTCTGACCCATCGTCGTTGTTTTTCATACCTAGCCAATTCTATGGCTGTCGATTCTCGGGTTGGCGTAACCGAACTTTCCTTCCCCCTTTTCCATGATATACATTTTGCACCCAAAACTTTGGTGATCTACAATTCCATAGTTAGCCAACTTTATAGTCGTCGATCCCCGAGTTGGTGCTATTATAAATTTTGCACAAAAAACTTTCGCCATATACAATTCCCTGATGTACATCTTGCACCTAAAACTTTCGTTCTCTACAATTCCTCCATCTTGCAAGCTTCACTCTGCTCGGCTTCACAAATATTTCAAAGCATTTATCAATGCCTTCCATCCCCACTACCTTCGCGCCCTTGCCAACGCACATTCATTATGCTTTTACTAGTGACAACTCAACACACATGTTCAAAAATGATTGGCACTGCTTTGCTTAGTGACAACTCACCACACAAGTTCGAAAGGATTGGCAATGCACATTAATTATTAAATTACTATTCAATGTAATTTCAGTATACCTTTTAATATTTACAATTTTCTTTATCATTTCATTTCTAAAAAACAATTGAACATAACTTTTTAATATTTTTTATATCTCTATTCTAATTACCATTTACTTACCATACTGTTAATTTCTGTTTTTTAACAATATTACTCGACTCTCCCCATTTTCCAAAAATCACCTTATAAGCTATTTGACAGGAACTACGCTGCCACACATCACTTGTTACTATTAGTAATAAATGATTAGTTTTTAGTGATTACTGCAATCGTAACAATAATTTAATAATTTAATGTTACCGCTATCATAACAATATTAAAATTGTAGTGATTAGTTTTAAAGCAATATTAATCATTATTTTAATATATTGGATGATAATGATATAATGTCTTTTAAAATAAACTTAATACGTATATTAACTTTACATCGTTTAATTGTTAAGTCAATCATATTATTTTCAAATGTAAGTGAGCCCACGAAATGAATCCTTTGATTTACGACGCAATTTTCTATGGTCCTTCTGGTTAGAAGTGGTTGCGTTGGATTAAACATTATCATTAGTATTAAGAGTTTTGTGGTTGGTTCAATAAAACTTGAATTTTGCAATCACCACAATAAAAGTACACTAATTAGTTTCATGCATATAATAAACCATAGTCAAAGGCTTTAACGTTGGGAATGGCGGCGTTGTTACCCTTTGAAAAGGAAAGGGGATATTTCCCACTTTGTCCCCTTCATCTTCTTTTATGATTAACAAAACTTTCTATTTAAGGACGGTTTCCACTCGATGATAAATTGTTCCTCTCATTCATGGAAGAAGAAAATCCATAGATTATAGAGCACAGTGCCATTCATTATTATAATGAAGCGAATTGTAGTTGAAAATAGATTATGAGATCATAATGCCAAATTATGAATGCTTCGCCAAAGTCTCTTATACCTCAATCAATCCCTTTATGGAATGGAAGAATGAGAAAGTTGTTCATATCCTCAAATTGGGATTTTTTCCATCATTTCTCATATCCATACTTTACTTTTACTTTATTAGACTATTCTCATATCCATACTTTACTTTTACTTTATTAGACTCACATGTAGTGCTGGGTAACACGTTTACACATCACTTTTATACTTATCTTCTCCAAAACATAACTTCCACCTCAACAAACATTTTTTTCTAGAAAGAAAAATTAACACAATTATATTAAGATATATAATTTTTACATCTCGAAACACCTGACGCTATTTTGAAATAGCCCATTATTAATAGCTAAGCTTACAAAAGTCCCAGTCAAAGAGCCCCAAAGTCCATCAAGAAATTGGATCTGATCTGACTAGAAGCCATTCCATCTCAAATCTTCAAAAAAGAGAAGAAACTTCCAAAAACTTAAGAACCAGAGCACTAGAAACCAAAAAAGGGGACTACAAAAAGACTCTTTAAGGTTCTCAATCACAAAAAAGAACAAAAGGATAGCCAGGATAAATCCTTCCTCACTAAATATGGATGAAATTTGTTCAGCTCTCTCTACCTTCCATCCATTTTTGGATCACAAGGCATCCTTCCTGAACCAAAAGCGTTTTTTTTTACTGTTCATCTGCACTTTTATTAAACTCTCGGAGAATGTGATAGAAATTTAATTTAGAGAATCTTTTCTTTAATAAGTTGATCCTCCTTTTCTAGCTAGACAAAGAACACACCTCAAGATTACCTTTAGCACTCAGCCAGTTTATGATAACCTGGGAATCTCCAAAAACATGGAGCTCTTCCAGATCGAAGTAATTTGCTAGATGGATAGTTGCCCAAGCTCCCATTAACTCTGCCTTTGTATTTGAACCCCGGCCATAATTCATATGCCAAGTATATAATAATGATTTTGAGACTTTTATAATCCCACCTACTCCACAATTTTTACCATCATGCTGAGCCACTCCATAAAAAAAATCAACAGGATAATCAATATTAACCGGGCTCATAAAAGCTAAGGACCGAACTTTTTGATACTTTATAGCCTATCTATGAGTGATACTCAACGATTTTATAGCCACTGTGGTAGATGAAGTCTCATTTCCATCTTATATAGCCTCATTCCTGGCTATCCAAATATTCCAACATGCAATTGCCACCATTCTCGGAAATCCTGTTTTTGCCTCAATCCAATTTGTCATACAATCGCTCAGAGTTTCCCCATTCAGAGAGTGGGTTATTTTAGAATGTCGGCGAATGATATCCCAAACTGCCCTTGTGAACGAACATTTTATGAACAGATGAGTGATGTCCTCCGACTCTTGTTTGCATAGCGTACACCTTCCCGAACCAGTCCAACCCCTATGAAGAAGAATATCCCAGGTCGAAATCTTGTTGTTAAAGGCCAGCCAAAAGAAAAGTTTAATCTTTTGAGGAATATCCCAATTCCAGAATTGAATCTTCCACCCTGTTACCCCAACAAAGTTTTGAATAGATTGAATAGCCTCATAAAAATTCTTCACCGAAATGCCTCCCAATGAGTCCCCACCTCTCCAGATGAGTTTGTCTTCTATATCCGAGAGAATCACTCCAGCTTCTCATAACTTTCGATAGAATTGTCGCCACTCTGGGAAAAGATCCTCTAATATGCCCAAGTCATTACAATTTTTCCAATTTGAAATAAGAGAAGATTGTCCCTGATTTGTCCATACCTGAGCTAAAGAGAAAATATGATTTTGTTGAAGAGCTTCTATAAGGTTTGATAAAAGAAAAGAGTTGTGCCCGAGCCCCAGAATATTATCCCTGCCTATTAAAACAGCCTGTCCAGAACTAGGCTTCCACGCAATCCAGTTTGTGATTATACGAACCGATTTTAGGAGGCTCGACCAGATCCTTGACACGGATTTGTGCTAAAAAATTTCCGCCCTCAACCAATCACTCAAAGAGATTTGCGAGAAATATTTATTTTTAACAACTCTGTGCCATATACCTGGTTTTGTAACAGCTCTCCACAATGTCGTTGTTGTCAATTCCTTGCCAAAATTAAAAATATTATGCAGCCCCATCCCCCACTCTTTTGTGGATGGGCCAAAATCTCCCACTTACACAAATGGATATGTTTCTTTTCTCTATTCCCACTCCATAAAAAGTTATAAAGTAAGCTTTTTAATTTATGAAGAATGGAGATAGGTATAGCTACCAAAGATAGCCAGTAGATAGGTTGACTTTCCAAAATAGATTTACATATAATATACCTCCCCCCCAATGAGAGTCATCTATAACTCCACTGATGATTTTTTTTTTCAACTTTTGATAGAATCCATCGCCAATCATTTTTGTTTTGGACCCCAGACTTCAGGTAATAACCCAGGTACTTGAATCCTACCGATAAATTAGAGAAAGTATATGGCAAAGTATTTTTAAAGTCTACTAAATCTGGCTCATCCATCCTCAAGAAATGTATTGTTGATTTAGTCAAATTTACTCTTAGGCCCGTGACTTTACAAAATAGTTGTATGATTCTTTCAATTTCCTTCCATTCCTCAAGTGAAGCTTTTGTCAGGAGCAGAATGTCATCCACAAATAAAATATGAAGGATTTTTGTGAGCCTAGCAACCTTTATACCACTTAAAAGGCCTTGACCCTAGCTTTTTTTCAACAAGAGGCTCAAACATTCCATCACCATTATAAAAAATAATGGAGAAAGCAGGCATCCTTGCCGCAGACCACAACCACTTTTAAAAAAAAATCGCCACTTCCCCATTAACTATAATAGCAAAGGAGGCTGATTCTACACATGCCATTAACCAGTTGGTCAATTGTGTACTAAAACCAACCTGAATAAGAACCAATCTTAAATAATCCCAGCTGATACAATCATATGCCTTTTGTAGATCTAGCTTTAATAAAAGTGTTTTTTGTTTATTCTTCTTTATACTGTGTATGCACTCATGTGCAGTACCTATTGCATATTGTAACTAGCACCCTTCCAAAAAACCCAACTGTTCCTCTGATAGAAATTTTGATAAAATCGCCTTTATTCTGTTTGCTATCACCTTATATAACAGATTCACAATGAAATCGGCCTGTAATCCCCAAAATGTTGAGGTTTGTTTGATTTTGGAATTAAGGCAATAAAAGTAGCATTGGTACTACCTGCTATACGGCCCATTAACCGAGTCTCTTCCACCAGGGCAAGAAGATCTTCTCCCATAAATTCAAAAAAATGTAGATAAAACTCTATCGTCCAGCCATCGAGCCTGGGGCTCTTTTCTTTTTTAAACATTTTTAAGATTGCTTTCAGTTCTGCAAGAGTAATAGGTTTATATAGAACCTTTGCTTCTCTTCTATCCACCATCTTTGGATAGTTTATAATTACATGTACATGTTCCTCTGTTGATTCTACCAAAGGCGCTGAGAAAAAATCCTTGAAATATTTCAATGACTCAGCTGCAATATCTTTTTGATTTTTGAGAATATTCCCCTCACTGTCAATTATTTCCCAGATATGTTTACTATTTCGCCTTTGAGTGGCAAAATGGTGAAAAAAATTGTTGTTCTGGTCACCACACTTAACCCAAATCGCTCGGCTTTTACTCCGCCAAACATCCTCCTGCTCTTTTAACAGTTTGTTTCTCTCAGATTCCATATATGTAAGATTAGCTTCTATCTCTCGGGATTCTCTATCCCCCTTATATCTATGTAAAATATGAATAATGTGCCTTTCATGTTCAATCAACTTTGTAGAATCCCGCTTCTTTTTATCTTTTATCCATCTTTTTGTAGCCACTTTTAATTCTTTTAATTTCCACATGAATCTTCGTTGAATGTTAATCTCTTGCAAATATTTTGGATCGGTCCACAAATTTCCAACAACATCGTTGAAATCCTTTTCCAAAAGCCAATTTTCATGAAATTTGAAAGGATAATTTTTGTGAGTTATCGAATCCTCCATTTGCAATAATATGGGAGTGTGATCCGACACAAATGGGTATTCAACCCAAGTCTTGTGCAACTTAATCTCCAATAGTAGTTCCTCTGAAATAAGAAACATGTCCAGGCGTTTTGCAATGGCATCCAAACCCACCCTCCCATTTCTCCATGTCAGACCAAGCGAATCAGGTTTAATATCCAGTAGCTTATGTTCTTGAACCAGCCTGTTGAAAAAGCCATCCAGAAAGCCTGTAGATGTTGTGCCTCCCCAGAATTCTCTGGAAGACAAATTAAAGTTTAAATCACCAACTATCACCAGATTTCTTAGTGATAGAATTCCACTGCTTGCAAGCGAGTTCCAGAATTCTTTTCTCTCTGTGCACAGGCCATAAATATTCAAAAGATTAAAATTTATGTTGTTGGCTAAATCAATACCTAATAAGAGAATCCCTCCACAAGTTAGAAATGGATGAAAATTATAAAGTGTAGGGTCCCAAGTAACTAGCAAACCTCCAGACGACCCCACAGCACTTACTGTACAAGTAACCCAATTTGGGTGGAATTTTGACATAAAAACATGAGGCTTCTGATCAATTATTAGAGTCTCTTGTAAGAAAACTATTTCAGGACGGGTTATATCCAAACAATGCCTGAAAGAGGCAGCCTTTAGGGAGCCAATGACCCCTCATTTATTTAAGGACAAAAGAATCATTATCTCGCCCTTGCTAGGTCTTTCACTACTCTAAGTGCCCCACTTTCTGCAGTGGAAGGATCCACTACTACAGATGATCTGACATGTTCCTGTTGTTTTTTCCTGGTGCTTCTAGTTTTTATAGGGGAATATTCAATCCCTAACCCCCTGGACCAAGCATAGCTCTTTACAGGTTCCAATTCTGAAGTACTCGCTACATTATGTTCACCTATTGATTCGTCGGAAGTGACCAACCTATTCCCCAAATAAGAAGGTAGTATAGGTGCATTAGAATCTCGCAGGTAGGGGATAAGAGAGTCGAGGACCGCGGTAAGAGTGGATTCACCCACTTCGGATTCTTGATAACCCGGTACACAAGACCTATCAGATAAGCCAATATGCGACCCTTGTACTACTTCAACAAAAGTAGGAGAAGTTGCACCCTCTAAACCACCCACATTTACCGTCAAAACTGGGGAATCCACAGACTGGGAATGCTAATACCTAGGGGAGACCGCAGGAGGGCTACATAAATTAAGTGGAGAATCATGTTTGTCATTAATAGGACTAGCCAGGGAAGAGGAACAAGAAGAATTATGAGCAGCAACCCCCCTCTTATCCCCCTGAATCGCTAAAGAGTCAACAAATGACACATTATCTTTTGAACATGAGTCTAACATTATTCTTTCCATTAATGATAAAGATTTGTAAAGGGTCGGGCAGAATTGTGATAGCTTACCAGTTATCGTATCCAGTCGCTCTGTTGCTTGGACAAACTCCTGCGGAAAATGATCGACAGCCATCCCGTAAGAATTAGTCTCTTCTTCACCATCTCTCCAGTCCCGGTGTAATGCAGTATCCTCTGATATTTATTCTTCCACCCTTCCCTTGCAAGTCTTTCACAAATGTCCTATTTCATGGCAGTAGCTACACCAGAACGGGATTCCTAGGTAATCCAACTTTTGAATAAATCTTCGTCCTCTCCATTCAATCTCCAATAAGGCTAGTAAACCCTCATGTACATTCATCTCAACTAGGATTTTGCCCATCTTTCTAGACGGGGCATTCATAACCACTTCGTCTATGGAAACAAAAGAACCCAACAAGTTGCCAATCGCCTCCATAGCCACCATTGTCCACAGGTGAAGGGGTAAACCTGGAAGTAATACATAACAAACATAACATTTAATGGGTAAACCTCAACAAACATAACATTTAATGGGAGCGGGAATTTATAATTATATGCCTATAATTATAAATTAATAGTGTTTTCATCCTTTTTGGATATCCTCTTAAGGTGTAAGATAAAGTATAATGGATAGATTCCTTAAAGAAGAGGGCGCACTTTAACTCAAAACACCTACTCGGAAATCTCAATTTTTGAGAAAATCAAAATGGATAAAATTTGCATATTTTAATCTCACTCTTGAGCTTAGGGTTTTAATATGTCGTGGAATCGTTAATGTTTTAATATCTTTGGTCTATGGGGTAGATCCCCCCTAGACATTTTCACCTTCTACTCTCTGGTAGCCTCTCTCAACAAATCAATTCTTCCTCCCCTATCAAAATTCACCAAGAAGTTGGACACAGTCCCCAAATTTCTGGTTCACCCCTCCAATTCTCGTAACCTAGCTCTAAGACTAGCAGAACAAGGTTTGATTAGCCAGTTCATAGGAATATTGCCCTCTCTCTACTCTATGAACTATTGGGTTGACAAGAATTGGTGCCCTCTAATCAAAGGGGATCTCTCCATAGTCTTCTGCAGTAGGGGGTTCTTTGTATTTCATTTCAAAGACAAATCAAATAGAGATCTGATCGTCTGAAGCGGGTTTTACTTCATGGGTTCTCAAGGTATGTATCTCAATCCATAGACTCTTGATTTTATCCCTGAAAACAATATCCCTTCAAATGTCCTAGTCTAGGTCCATCTTCCCTACCTCCCCCTCCATTGTTGGAACAATGACATAATATGAAGTATTGGCAATGCCTTGGGAAAGTATATAGATCATGCAAAGCCATGCAATGTCATGCAAACCTGTGCACGCATCTGTGTTGAAGTAGACCTCAAAAATGGATTACCTAAACTTGTGCACTTAACCCTAGAAAACTAGATTTACCTGCAATATGTGGACTACGAGCAACTTCCCTTCAAGTGCTAAGCTTGTCACAAATATGGTCACTTCACCAAAAAATACCCTAAATCTTTAGAAGCCCCCTCACAAATGGAGCAAGTAGAACACTAGCAATAACCAAAAAGAAGATGTCCAACCCAGAAGCATGGCCCCCATCCGGCTTCTAATCAACCCCCCCTCTCAACAAGATCCGATCTCCTCAAAAGGTAAGCAACCTCTTGTTCCTCTTGATAAAGAAGGAAACCCTTCTAGTGGTAACAAGTATGAAGCCCTATCGAATCAAGAAGATACCATGGATGAAAACCAAAACAACCCCATAGTGATAGAATACATTCCCAAAGAAGGAGAGAAAATCCCTGACCACACCCCCCTAACCCAATCGCCTCATCCTTCCTAGCCTAAAGAGATGTCGCCCCAACACTTTGCATATTGGTACAAGATTGGTAACACAATCATCTTTGACGAAGAACCCTTTGAGGACACAAAAGGAAATTTAAACTAAGATCAAGCACGGTCAACTACCCAAGCGAGTAGGAAAAAGATCGAATTAGAACAAAAGAGAAGAGGTAGCAAAAAGAGAAAAAGATCTAGGCATTTAGACTACAGTCAAAATTTCTCTCAAAAAAGAAGTAGTGATCACTAGAAGTCATGGAGAATCCATCCTTGCTAAGGGTGGGGCTTCAAAACCTCTGGGTAAATAATGAAGGTTGTCTCCTGAAATTGTAGAGAACTGAAAAAAAAGGAAAAAGAAGATTCCCTCAAAAGCTTAATCAAGAAAAAAAATCCCCATACCCTCCTCATCCAGGAGACAAAAATGAAGGACTCAAACATCCTTCAAATGAGTCACAATTTTTGGCATAACAGTTTTGGTATTGCAGTATGCTCCAGAGGATCCTTAGGGGGAATCTACACCCTCTGGAACCCTAGATTTTTTAATTTGTATTTAAGCCTGGGTTCCCTCCATTGGCTATTATTCTATCTCACTCACCTACCCAGAGGTTAGATGGTGAATTTATTCAATGTTTATATTCCTAAAAACTATCATGAGAGGCAAGAGTGTTGGAACTCTCTGTTGGAGTTCCAAGACTCTGATTTTCGCTTTGAAATGAATTTTTGTAGGGGACTTTAACACGACACTATAAAACAACAAGAAAAAGGGGGGCTCTATTGTCAGAGACCCATGCAGAGAATGGATGAAGGATCTCATACAATCCTTTAACATGCTTGACATCCATCCCTCCAAAGGACATTACACTTGAACTAACAGGTGGACAGGCCTCGATCACATTCCATCTCAACTAGACAAGTTCTTGGTTCACAACTCCTTCCTGGATTCTTAGTTTACCCTCTCCTGCTCTATTCTTTCTTGGGCCTGTTGTAACCACCATCCCATCTCTCTTCTTCTAGTTGATCCCATCAACTTTGGCCCTATACCCTTTCTGTTCAACCCCCTCTAGCTCGATGACCCCACATTTCCTTCTCTTGTTGTTTCTTCCTGGAGTCACTGGATCTCTGGCTCCCTAGTCTATATTTGGGAACATAACCTCAAAGCTCCTAAGTGTGCCATCAAGGACTGGGCCAAAAATATCTATAACCTTGATCATGAGATTAAGGCCATACAACTCCAATTGGAATTTCTCCAAGTAAGAATGGATGAGTCCCCTATCACTCAATTCATTCTAAAGGAAGAACATATGATATTTCTACAATACCAATCAGATCTTTGTAGGGATGAGGAACAATAGAGGTTAAAGTCGCAGAGTCTCTAACTACAAGCTAGAGATCATAACACTTCCTTTTTTCACCGACAATCCAAAGCTTTCCTATGGAGGAATAATGTGAAAGAAATCAGATTGGAGGATGGGGTGGTGTATTCCACTTTTGAAGAGATTAAGGACATAAATTTCAAGCACTTCAAGTACCTTTACTCGGAAGTGGGCCCTCCGAGTACTAAATCCCAAAACCATCTCTTGGCCCACATCCCATCCCTCGTCACCTTGGAAGACAACCTATCCCTCTCTCTCTCGGTCACATACGAAGAAATATGGAAGACATTCCTCCAATTTTATCTCGATGAGGCATTAGGGCTAGACAGGTTCACAAGTCATTTTTACAGGAAGTGCTGACATATAATAAAATTTGACCTAGTAACGATGACTCTATACATCCAAAAATATTCTAGGATGGGAGGTGCAACCAATTTATCCTTTTTTCCCCAAGGAATAAAATACCACCTCCTTCTCCAAGTTTAGGCCTATCTCTGTGTGCAATGTATTGTATAAGATTGTGGCTAAGATCATTGCAAACATGCTTAAACCACTCCTCCACGACCTCATTTCCACCAATCAAGGAGGATTTTTCGAGAAGAGGCATATTATGGACAACATAATCCTGGTTCAATAAGAAATCCACTCAAGCAAGGCCAGGGGAGATAAAGCAATGATCATCAAAATCAACATGTCTAATGCATTTGACCGACTCAGACACAACTTTCTTTTTGGGATCCCCCAAAAAAATGGATTTGATACAAGCTTCACTAGCTGGATTTCTGCTTTCATCAACACACCCTGGATCGCCCCTTGGTTAATGGTCGCCCCACTACTTTCTTCAAAGCCACTTGCAGTCTTAGAAAATACTGCCCCCTTTCCCCCTTTTTGTATATCCTCATGGTGGAAGCTCTTAGTAGAAGGATGAACTCTGAAAGAGCCATGTGACACAACTCAGGAACCAATATAATTCAGGGACTCAAAAAGATAAACCATTCACAATTTTTGGATGACACTCTGCTACTTGGTGGAGCTTCAAGATTCATCGCAAACCATTTCAAAGCAACTATAGACCAGTTCACTGAAGCTTTGAGGGGAATCGTTAAAAACCACAAGAGCCAAATCTATGCCTGGAAAGTTAGCATTCACTCCTTGCTTCTATGGCCAGAATTATTTAGTTCTCCTTCACCAAAAAATGAAGCTCCTTCAAATACCTGGGCATGCCTATCTGTCTGCACTCCCCAACCTCCATGCTTTAGCATCACATACTTGAAAAAATTAAGGTTAAGTTTCAGAAATGGGGAGGTTAGTGGCTCAATCCTACAGGTCGATTGGTTCTGATCAAAATTTTCCTATCATCCTATCCCATTTATCAATACTCCTCTATGTTTTCCCCTAGGATCATTAACTCTGCTCTATCTAGGGAGATCGAGAAGTTTCTTCGGCAGGGAAGGAAGTCCAACAACAAATGCTTTCATCTGGTAAATTGGAACACAGTCAGGGATTCGAAGACAAGAGGTGGGTTGGTAATCATTGATTTGTCCCTCATGAATGTGGCCATGGGATTAAATATCCTATGGAGGATCATATCGAGCAAAAACACATGATGGAAAAAAGTCATCCTCTTCAAATATCTAGGCGGAGATCTTCTCCGCTACCTAGACAGTCCCCTTGAGGTTCTTCGGGGTTCGCTAATCTGGCACTTTCTCAAAGAGTCCCTCCCCCTGAATCAGGACTTCCTAACGTGGATCCCTCGACATGGAAAAAAAATCAAGGTTTGGTCGGACAATATCATGGGGAAACCCCCCTTTTCTATCAATCCTCTTTTTCTCCCTCTCTAGAATTGGCTCATGTAATAGGGGAATCCACCCTCTTCAACATCTCCACCTACTCTTCCTCAAGTTTTTGGCTCAGTTGGTACTTAGTATATGTCCCAAACCACCTCTAGGATTCATCTAACCGCCTTGCTTTTAACCTCAGTGAGAAGCCCCCCAAACACCTGTCCAACTTGGACTCTCATGGCTAGGGGTACTAGGGATTCACAGTGCATGAAGGCTATGAGTGCCAACTCCTTAAATTTTTTCTTTTGCCCAAGGCCATACTCTGGAACAACATTTGGAGTCTTGATTTCCTCCCAAAAATCAACATATTTTGTTGGACCTTAGTTCATGGGAAGATCCTCACAAGGGAAAATCTAATCAAGTGAGGAATCCAAGGCCCCTCTAGGTGTATCCTCTATGGCATTGCCAGCGAATCCTCTCAACACCTTTCTTTGAATTGTGATTACTCCAAGGATGTTTTGAAAATGGGTCTCCAAGGGATTTATCATCGGGTCCACTAGCCTAAATCGATTGGTCATCTCCTCGACAACTAGCACTCTTTGTATATGAGATCCTTCCTCCTCAAGCCCCTCTTCAAGAAAATCTAGATCGCCATCCCCAAATACATCCACAGATAGCTCTGGTTAGCCAGGAACAATGCTATTTTTAAGAGGTCCTCCCCTTTCCTAGTGTGGTCATCTTCAAATCCTGCACACTTTTGTCTGAGAATTTCAACTCCTACTAGCTCAGGATATCCCCTCCTCGGGCCCTGGATGGAACCCAGGATTCATGGACCCAAGAATTATTAATACAACACTCATTCCCTCCCCCCTAGAACTAGATCACTCTGGCAACTTCATTTTTCTCCCACTGAATTCTCCTCTTGGCTTCTATCCCAAAATATTCACACTCTTTGTTTTGACGGTGCCTCGAAAGGGAACCCATGGGTGGCATATGAAGGAGGGGTTCTCCTAGGCCCTCAAGGATCTCATGAATTATCCTACACTTGGGGACTTGGCCTTGATACAAATAACCAAGTAGAGGCATATGACATCCTACAAGGTGTCTTTCTTGCTAGTTGGAAAAATATCACTCAACTTAACATAATGGGGGACTCTATGATCATAATACACCACTTCATATCACACTCCTCTCTCCTGGAATCCAAAATCAGCTCCATCCTCCAAATAAAATGACACTCCCTCTCCTCTATCCCTCTTTCTCACTTCTACCATGTCTGTTATGAAAAAAATGGCCTCACTGATTTCCAAGCCAACTTAACCTCCACCATGTAACTAGGGGCATTGAATGTTAATGGAACCACCTCTCGTGCTCCCATACCATGATGTCAGCATGCAGTCTAATATTATATGGGGGCACGTGGCATCACCTTTCCTCATGTCATATCCCCTCCTCCCTCCTTCGTTCACACCTAGTCGATCCTTGTCTCATGTATGTTTTCACCCCTCGTGCTCCTATCCTCTCCACCACAAGTTTCCCCCAAGTCTCAGTACGAAGCTAGATCATTGCCGTAAGTGGAAATTGTTCCACACATAGGGAAACACCATGGTTCGGTCGACTCAAATGCTCTGCGAAGAGATCCCTCACTTCACCCAACTCACACTTCATCATGTTCTAGATACGAATCACACTGGTCTCATTAACGACCTGGCTTCTGACCGTATTCAACCCATCATGAAAATAACTTGGTGTTTATGTGGAATCTCCTTAAACCACCCTGCCAAGGTCAGGTCTCTCATTCCACCTCCAATCATTCGTTGTCACTCTGTCATCCCTATTCTCTCCCAGACCAACTTCCAGGCGAAAATCTTTGAGGGAAAGATGGAAAGCAAGTCATCAGGCAACTCGGAGCTCTCTTCTCAGTCAAGCGAGTTCATTCCAAAGGAAATTCAATTTTCTATTATGGAGCTCCAATCAATAAATAATGGACTAGAGTCCCAAGTAGAATCCATATATGACATCCTGGTGCAACAACGACAAACAAAGGAGAGATTGATAGATGAGGTTACAACGCTCCGATCTCACACTGTCAAACTCCAATTCCATCGGTTGGAAGCTCCTCCTCCCCTTAGCCTCGATGTCTCAGATGCAAACTCTTCTCTAGCAACAACAGGTAACCTCCTAGACTTAAACAAGCTAGCACCATACGAGGAAATAACACACCAACGTAATCAAGATGTGTGCCCCTATGGTTAATTGTAATGCAATGTCTAACCTCCTTTTTGCTCGGGACCTTCATTCATATATACATAGCCAAAATATCTTCAAAGGCTCTGGTTGGCAAGAATAAATACTCCAATGTAATAAAAAAAAAAGTCATCATTCAAAACCAAGCAAAAATGTCTTTGTTTTCAGTAAATCTTTGTTTTTGTAACCATACCTGCATACTTTGACCGCAACTTTTTTGATAATATATATTTTCCAATTTATGTAAAGAAAACAACACCTACTCAAAAAAACAATGTCAATTGCACGATGAAATTATTTTTAATACGATATTTACATAATTACCATATTCATCATATAACAAAATGCGAATACTCGTAAAAGTAAGTGTGGCTTTGAAAGTTTGAAACCTTGTTATCATTCTTTACTTTATTTTTCACTTATGCTTATAACAATGAATTATGAAATATAATTAAAATAATAAATTAAAATTATTAATTAAAAAATACGAAGTATCAAAAATTAAATCAAATTATTAATTAAAAAATTATTTAAAACATAATAAAATATAATTAATTAAAATTAATAAATATTAAGGCAATGTCGAGTCGAGTCGAATGCAGCGAGATGGAAGCAACGCGGCTAGGGTCTAAACCCTAGCCGCCTCCATTCTAGTTTTGATTGCAGGGGCGCGCGACTGTAGCAGCGATCAGGGATGAACAGCGTCCCTCCCGCCTGAGCTTGCACGCGGTTTGGTTTGAATGCAGGGTTCCCCTTTGAATACAGGGTCGTGGAGCAGCGACCAGGGTTTGAATACAGGGGCGTGGATCTCGCTCTGGTATCCGAGGACGCGAGCAGCAGCCGAGCACCCAGGATCCGGCAGCCCCAACGATTTGCCTGTGTTTCTTGCACGCGCTTTGGCAGTCTGGTCCGGCAGCGGATTGGTGTTTCAGCCCAAGCGTTTGCACGCGATTTGTTTGCAGGGACGCGTCTAGCAGTGACCAGGGATTACAGGGCCGCGGATCAAAGCGTTTTAGTGGGGCATGCGACTGGATTGAGTGCAAGGACGCGACCTCTGAATACAAACAAGTTTGTTGCTTGCTGGTGGCCGCCGCCTTCTACGATGGCCCCAGTTCCGATCGCCGAGATGGAAAAAGACCCTTTGGAAGCTTTCAAAACGTTAGTTCGCTTAGCAGGACCTAAACCCAAGCCTTATCTCAAGTCTAAGTTTGTTAAGAAGACGGAGG
>JASDQU010013256.1:81205-144095 GCA_032191745.1 Picea mariana
CCATTTTTTGATGTTTTTTTTTTCCAAATTTAGGTTTTGAATATATATTTATAAATGTATTGTTTTCATGGCATTATATATTATGTTGTGTTTGGTGTGATAAAATAAGATTTAAAAAGTAAGCATTTAAGGGTTGATTTGATGGTTTTCTTTGAGTAACGATGATTTCGATTATCACTTTTAAAAAAATCTCACTTTAATACCCCAAATTTAAAATGGGTGCTACCAGTAGCAATTCATTTCAATTTGATGGTTGATTTTGCGGTTTTGGTTTTAATGGTACCGATTGCTAAAAATACGATTTCAAAATATCTATAAATTTAACGTTTTGAAAAAAAATAAAAATTTCTATAACATCATTTTTTTATTGAAGGGCCGATTTGAAGGTTTTTCTGTGCCACTGTATGTGTTTTGAAGGCCATGTTTAAAAAATGTTGTAATTTTGACCCGTTTGAAAAAATGGTGCTACTGGTAGCACTATTTTTTGATTTGGGCTTGAATTTCATGTTTTTTTTGGAAAAATATGGGTTTTTTGGGCCAGAGTTCTCGTATTGAGGTCACATTTCTCATTAAGTTGGTAACTATGTTAAAAGTATTCCAGTGAGTCCTAGGTAGCAGAGTCCCCCCAAATTTCCCTTACAAAGGTAGTGAGATTCAGATCACCCACTACGATCAGGTTTTCGAGGTCAAGCAGACCCCGAGCTTCTATCTTATTCCAGAAAGTTTGTCTATCGGTACAGGGACCATAGATATTGAGTAAATGAATCCTTTTGTTGTTGAAATGGCAAGTACCAGATAGCATAATTCCCCCACAACAAAGAAATGGAGATAGATCAAATTTGGTAGGGTCCCAAGCCACAACCAAACCCCCAAAGGTGCCAAGAAAGCTAACAGTGCAGATGTGCCAATTGGAATGAAAACAATTTAAAAATAGTCTGGCTTTTTTGTTCTCAACCAGGGTTTCCTATAGAAATATGATGTCTGGAGATGTAAGTGAAAGCAGACTTCTGAAGGAGGAAGCGTTTAGGAGGCCCCCCACCCCTCTAATGTTGAGGGAGAGCAAGATCATGGATTTTCTCTTGCTAGGGGTTGCATGCCTCTAAGCGCCCCAATATCAGTAAGAGATTGTGAAGTAACAACAGAAAATGATGAAGAAGATCCCTCCTTGCGACGGGCACTACGAGTTTTAATTGGTGAATTTTCATAACCATGCCCTCTAGTCCAGGTGTAGTCTTTTTCTGAAAATTTTGACCTGGTCTTAGATGGTTCCAAAACTATGTCAATGTCTGGAAAATTGTATAAAGTATTGCCCATATAGCTAGGCAAGGGTATGGGAATTAAAACTTCTTTGTATGAAGGGATTAAAGAATCTAGTATAACACCAAGTGTGTTATCACCAAGGTCGGATTCACTATGACCCGGTAAGCGACATAACTCCTCCTGTTCAATATAGTGGTCACTGGAGCTCTCGGTCGCTAAGGAGAAAGATGTGTGTGAGGCAAGTGAGTGCTCTTGCTCTTCTGGAGGACGTATAGGTGGTATGGATAAAATGAGAGCAGTCACAGTAGATGTTTGTGCTTCATCCAGCTTGTGGGAAGGATGTGGATTGGTCAGAGTGGAAGGTAAAAATGAAGAAGGAAAGGAGCAAGGGATATGCTCTTCAAATGGTCCAGAAGTATAAGGAGGGGAAACTGTATCAGAAAAGATAGACAGTGAAGTTTGTGCAGGGGCGGATAGGTGAATGGGTGGACTAGGGGACTGGTGAAAGGGAGAGAATCAGATTGTTCTCTAGAAGATTCCTTCCGAGGGAAAGAAACCAATCCCAAATTGGGAGGAGAGTTATCTAAGATATCCTTTTCCCAAGATGAGAGCGAGAAATAAAGGGTCAGATAGATGGTTTTAAGCTTACCAGTTATGGAGTCCTGTCCAGGTAGAATGTCATCTTAAGGATAGTCTGGCATATGTACCTGTGTATTCAGAACCGGAGAGTCCATGTTGGAGGCAAGCTCAAGCATGGATTCATTCGATAGATCATATTCAAGGGCACCAGTACAAGCTTTTATCAAGTGGCATGTCTGTCTGCAGAGTGAACATCTGAAAGGAACAATGAGATAGTCTAGCTTATGGTGAGTAATATGTCCTCTCCAATCTATATCCAGTGTTTCGAGCAGTCCTTCGTGAATATCTAGTTCTACTAGAATCCTTACCAGTTTTTTGTCTGGGCCAACAAGTGTCCTAGAGTCCACGCTGATGTAGCAGCCCAAGGAGTTTCCAATGGCCATAAGAGCTTTTTTATTCCAAAGGTATAGGGGTAGTCCAAGAAGGAGGACCCATAGATGCCAAAGTCAGAAGTAGTCCTGAGATGGATCGAAGCTCACTCGCCAACGCTTCAACATGAGGTTACTGTCATCCAGAGTCCAAAGGCGCTCCAGAATAGTTGTGGAATCCTCAAGTGATTTGAACTGAAAGTAAAGCCAGCCATGTCCAAGGTGTGAGAGGGAAGGGACATAGCCTGGTAATGGCCTCCAAGTTTTAGTCATCCAAACTTCCAGGTTTGTAGTATAGAGGTGTTTGTAAGAGAGTCTACCCATGAGACTGGACAGAGCCATGGAAACCAAGTTCTCCAGTCCGATGTCCACACCTAGGACGAGATTTTTTTTGTTTTCTTCGAAACCCACGGATGTTGATTAGATTTCCTACCCACGATAGAAAAGGATCGGGTCTTTTGAGCAAGTCCTGAAGATCTTGTAGTGTCAAGAGTAGCCTAGTGTGTTTGTTTCTCGTATAAAGGGTCGATGTGTGGTATAGTAATGGTAGGACTGGTAGTAAAGGACGGGGTGAAGTGTGTGGAGGGTTGAAGCTTACAAAGTTCAGGCTGTAAGCCTCGAGAGGTATGTTTGTTGTCTATAGGGAGGAGTGTAGTTTTTGTAAATGGTTGGGGGTGAGAAAAGAGGGCAGGGGAGTGGTTGGCAGAGGATACAGGGGAACGAGTGATCAGAGAAGGGTAGGTGGTGTTAGGCAGAGGGGAATGATGGAGAGTGGTGTAACCTGGGGAAGAGGGAAAAACTGTTGTTTCAAGAGGCTCGCACTGGTTAATGCACCTGGAGAGCTCGTCCGTCGAGGTGAAGAGGCCCACATTGTTCCAGATGGCCTCATCAACAACACTCATGAGTCTGAATTTCGCCTCCATCGATGTGAGTCTCGTGAGGAAGGAAGATTTTAATAAAATATGTTATCCCTGAAACAATGAATATAAGGGAGCAATAGGTTAGAAGTCTGTCATTGTTATTCTGCAAGTCAGAAGTATGGGTCCATAAGGAGGTCATTCAGGGACATTGTGAAAGGATGACACGATCTGTACGAAAGCACGCTYAGGAGATATTGGAAGGCAGGGGTGTTATATGCCTCACAGGAGATAAGTGGGATGGGTATTTCAACAACAAGTGCATAAAAATATGGGCCTGCAATAGCCTAGTTGCACCAGGTTCGCCATTGTTGTGCCAGTAGCTTCATTCACGATCCCCTTACATGTGTTTACCAAAACACATACGCAATGTTTATAATATCATTTACAATTTTTGAAAAACAATCTACCCACAAATACATGGCATGAATAAAGTAATTAATATGAAATGGAATATTTCCATAAAGTAAAAATAGATGATATCTACATGGATTAAATTTAAGAGTAAACTACATAATCATTTATTAAATAAATATATATCATTATTTAAGATGAAACATGCCTTATTCATATTTGATTAAAATATTTTATAATTTATAAACTCATAAAAAATCACATCTCTTTAACATAAGATTAAATTTAAGATCCAACCCCCGATGCATGTATTAAACGAGGACGAAATTTAAGAACCAACCCTCGATGCATGTATTAAAAGAGGACAAACTTTAAGAGCCAACCCTCGATGCATGTATTAAACGAGGATGAAATTTAAGATCCAACCCCCGATGCATGTATTAAACGAGGACAAAAGACAGATGGTGTAGCATCTACATTGCAGAGCGTGAGAATTGAATGCATTTATTAATATAGCAGATAATTATCATTTTTTAATTTATTTTAATTATAATAAAAAAATGCGTAAGTTTAACATTGCAAATGAGCAAAAATTTTAAGTCCAACTTGCAACTAATAGGGGGTCAACGGAGTCACCGATTGCTAAAGTCCCTCCGGCATGGACTAATAACGAACATCCACCATTGAGGAAAATGAAATTTCAAAGACGGGGGTGAAAGGCAAACTACCTTAGGCTGACACCTGCATGGTGGTTTATGGTCTACACATAAGGAAAAATTTCAAAGACGGGGATGAAAGGCAAGCTGACACCTACATGGTTTATGGTCCACACAGAAGGAAAATGAAATTTCAAAGACAGGGGTGAAAGGCAGGATGCCTTAGCCTGACACCTGCATGGTTTATCGTCCGCACACCCGCATTTATGAACCGCCGGCTAGGAAATAAGAAGTTCATTTCAACAACGAATAGGATCATCGAAAAATGTTTTAAAAATTTGAAAAAAATAAAATAATTCCATTTGTAATGTCAAACCTTAACAAAGTCTTAGAATTTTTTGGTCGAATAGATTAATAGTCCCTCCTACAGAGACTAATAAATAAAGGTGTTATTTAAAAGTTTTATGTTTCATTCGGATTATACAAATTTAACCACTTAAATATGCACATCCAACAATTTTTCATAGAATTTGAAATAAAATTAAACAAATAATATAACAAAAAAATAACCAAAATTTAGAACTTTTAGATTACAACTTATTAACTTATTATCAGCGTAGAAAAATGATATAGTCCCTCCAACAGAGACTAATAAATAAAGGTGTTATTTAAAAGTTTTATATTTCATTCGGATTATACAAATTTAACCACTTAAATATGCACATCCAAAAAAATTTCACAGAATTTGAAATAAATTAAACAAATAATATAACCAAAAAAAAAAAAAAACTTTTAGATTACAACTTATTAACTTATTATCAGCTCGGAAAAACAATATCATACAAATAAGAAGATCCTGGAAATATTTGTGGATTTATAAAAACCGTGGATTTATTAAAAGGTGGAATTTTATCAATGGGTCATAGGAGCATCAAAATTATGGATGTATTAGGAGTATACAAGAAATTTGGTTTCAAATTTAACTGTTGTAGGCAAGTGTTATTTTTTTTCCTTGGAAAAAAAGCGTAATTTTATTACTTCATGAACAAAATTACATTCCGCAGATACACTTCTTGGTGTATTCTATTCCATTGAAGTCTATAGCTGAAAGTTATCTATTGCATTTCTTGAATGCTTTTGTAGGCTGTTAATTCCGAAAAAAAATCCTGGATCCAATGCTGCTGAAAGTGCTTCAGCTGGTCTTCATAGTATTGTTTGCATATATTAAGCATGACATATATACAAAAAATTTGTTGTTGATAATTAATTTTTCCAAAAAAAGCCATGTTCTTCATAGTACTGTTAAACAAAAATTGTGTTAATTTTGATTAATCCAGAAAAGCCCTGTGCAAATATTCATTTGCTTGTTCATTGCGATACTCAATTTTTCCACTGGCCCATAGCCAAATTAATCCCCTCTTTTGACCGTTGGTCTGCTTCTTTATTGTTTTCCATGTAGACATGTTGACAAGCAAAGGTGTCAAAATTTGTCTGCAAACGAGTAATGTCTTCCATTAGTGCAACCAGTCTTGTGTTTAAACATCTTTGTGTGCCTTTTATCCAGTTTATGACATTTAAAGAGTCCCCAAAAACTTTTAAAGACCGACAACCTTTTTCAAAGGCAAAGGCAATGAGTAGTTTGAGGCTCAAAATTTCTACAAAGTTGTTTGTTCCTGGCCCGAAACTGAAATTCATGATAAAATAGTGTGAAGTAGAAAGGTAGAGTCGTCCTTGACCTCCATAAAGATTTTGTTGGGAAGCTCCGTCAAAGAAACCCCGAGGAGAGGAACTGTCAATCACGACCTCTTGAGGCTGTCTAAGGGAAGGTCTAGTGCTCTAAGAGAGGTAAGAGAGCAGAAGTGCGGCACTACTCGCTGCAGTGAGCTCAGGGAAAGGTGGGGATCCTTTGAAAATGAAGGAATTTTGAGCGAGCCAAACACCCCAAATAACCAAGAGGGGAAGGGTTCTTAAGAGTTTGTAGTCTTTTTTTTTCCACCAAGAATGTCAAGAGTTATCCAAATCCATTCCTTCCCAGAAGCAATGTAGATTTAACAGTGTAGAAATTTCCTTCCAACCTTTGTTGATGAATCTACATTTTAGAAAGAGGTGTAATGTAGTTTCTCCTTCGGATTTCCATAGAGAGCACCAACCGGGCCCAACAAAATTTCTCTTCTGAAGGTTATCCCAAGTTGGGACCTTGTTTTGTAGCACATTCCACATAAAAAGTCTATTTTTTGCCGAACTTTGGACCTTCCACAAGATTCTTCACCACCAAACAGACTCTTGGTGGCATAAATCTGTGTTATATTTTAAATAGCCCAGTTTTAGGGAATAGATCCCAGAGGGGTTTGGATCCTAGATCAATTCATCCTCGTTGTCCGTGACTCTGATTTGTGCAAATTTTAGACAATAAATATATCTTTCCAATTCAAGTTTTTTGTCTTCACTAAGGCCCAGCCTAGTTGGATCCTTCCATCCCTGTGACCATAAGGTAGAGTGGCTGGAGTCCGCCAGTGAGCTTAGGTAAATAAAACCCAGGTGATGTAAACGCTGAATTAACTGCTCGGTAAGTAAGTGATTTCCTTCACTTCCTGGCCAGGGATCTTTCCCTAATCTGAAACGGTTTACATTACCAAGTTTCCAAGCTAAACCATTTTCTATCAGAGGGAAAGCGTTTAGTATGGCTTTCAGGATCACCGAGGCTCCCGTTTTGGATTTTTGTTGACTTCTTATCCAAGCCTCTAGAGGTATTGGTGCTATATACTTCTGGAAGATGACCTTAGTCCAAAGACTAGAGGTGTTTATAATACACCACCCTCCCTTGGACGCTAGTGCTTTTGAGAAAAGGAAAATATTTTTCAGACCCCAACCTCCCAATGCCTTTGGGAAGGCTATTTTATCCCAACGAACCCATGGGATTACATGAGCCTCCTTTTTCCCACTCCAAAGGAATTTAGAGGAGAGTTTTCTTGCTGCTTCCAAGATTCGTTCAGGGATCCAAGAGAGGGACATCCAATAAACTGGGATAGCTTCCAGAACTAACTTCACCAACACCAATATTCATGCCCGTGAAAGCCACCGGTGGCTCCAAGCATTAAGTCTTTTGTCCAATTTCTTCAAGAGCCACTTCTAGTCTTATTTTCTGTAATCATTCGCTTTTAGGATAAAAGCCAGGTACTTTAGTCCTTCATCTAAAGTATTTCTTTCGTACGGGAAAGATAAGATGTGGGCTTGCTCTTCTTCTTCTGAAAGGAGGTATTGTCGTCCTAATACACACTTGTAAACATGAGCTAAGTCCTGCTCACTTAGTGTGTCCTTGGAGGCACAATGCCTAGGTTCATAGTCCACATTGTCACCTTAACTGGAACCTCTTCCTTCTAGGCTTACTCCTAGGGAAGCCAAGGGGAGTAGACCCTAATTACTAGATGTGATTTAACGTTTAAGTTATAGGAGTTGGTTTTAATTTGTTAAAGGTTAAGGTGAAAACTAACCTATGATGCTAATGCAACAAATGCAAAGTGCAAGATTTTCAATGACAAGCAAACCCTTCCCTAAGTCAACTAAGACTAGTGCCTAAATGTTGGGCAAGGGGTCAACTAAGTTTTGAGGGGGTTAAATTACAAAAGATTACAAGTAAAACTAGATTACAACTATCCCACAACAAAGATACAATTACTTACACAAAGAATAAGAAAGGCTACAAGGATACAAGATATACACAAGATACAAATGAACAAGATTAAAGGTGCCAAAGTGTGAGATTTAAGAGATATTTAAAGTTAAGATCAATCACATAAGGCCAAGCATGCCCCAATAGAACTTACTCTATTGGATTGTTTTTCAATGGCAACCACTAAAGCACTCAAGATTCAACAAGATGATGCCTCCCAATGGGATACTCAACTTCTTCTTGAATCACACCACAAGAGCATAAGATAATAGATGTAAATACTTGGAAACTCAATGCTCAAGAAATTTAACACTTAGATATTCAAACCACAAGATGCATAAGCGATTGATAAAAGTAAATGTACTTGCAAGATAAACTTATAAACAACCATCAACAAATATGTCAAAGTAAAGATTGTCTAGGAGACTAAGTGGTTAGGAGTTGTTTAAAGATTAGATAAATTTTATTTGCCCTCCCACTAACTAAGTGTTTGAACCTTAAACCTCCTCCTCCTATTGCCAAATGGCTGTTGGATGCTCAAGATAGTAATGCAACAAGGCCCACCCTAGCTTTCACGGTCATCCCTGCCAGTAAGAGTACTTCCCGGAGAGGACACACACCTGGTGCGCCACGAGACAGTCCCCTGCCACTGCCCTCCATTGTTTTCCTCAAACCCGTTTAAGATGGTGAAGATGGTGGAATTAGGTTGTCCTAGTTGGTCTAAAATGTTATTATGACTTATGGGTAAGTCTTAAGGTGTGTTGTGAGTGTTTTAGATGACTTTTAAGTGCCCAAAAACAGTGATTTATGCTCAAAACCGAAACAGTTATGACAGTCACAGTGTGTATTGCAGATTATGAAATTGAAGACTAATACCACATCTAAAACATGAATTGAAAGCTGAAAAGATAAAAATCATTCACTTAACCATGTCATTCACCATTCCATGTGTAAACTTGAAAGAAAGATGTGAAGTGAAGACAAGAGCAGCTTGCCAAAAAGAACAACACATGAGATTTAAACCATTTAAACACATAAGCTATTCCATGAAGAAATCAAGCTAAAGACTTAGGTAATTGTTGACAATAGAATCAACCATACACCACTTATTTGCCAAATGAGATGAGAACTTGAAACACAATTAGCTTGCACAAAATGAAGGATTACTTTAAGATATCTACTTGACCATGTGTGTATTATGCATTGAAATATAAGAGACTTGAGGCAAATAAAAGATTTGTTCCTCAAGGGCTTAGGCTATGATCTAGTGAATGTATGACAAAAACCACAAAAGATTGCAAATCATTTAACCATTAGCACATTATCATCACATCACTAATTTAGTCATACGATATTGGAGGTTACTCTCCCAAGGTGTAGGCACTTTAGATTTTAAGCAAAACTTGAAGAAGAAAAACCACTCACAATGGCACAAGGGGGAGGTCAAGCCTACCAATATTGTGCCGAAGAGGGTTGTAAAAGAAAAGATAACAATTATTAAACTATGCTAGCCACAAAACCTTGTCTTGTGGACAACTGGGGCAAGAAATAAAGAATGCTTCAAAAGGAAATCTATCTTCTAGCCCACCGATTTTGGGGGGTTGGCTTAGCCAATCACTCTCCCAAGGTGTAGGCAATAATAACTTGCAAGAAACTAAGATATAAAGCTGAAAATATACAAGAGAATGCAAGCCTCAAGGGAACTTCCCGGGAGCTTTCTACAATGCTAGAATAGAAGGGAGATAGAAGAGAAAATGTTACCCAACTATTGAAGAAGCCTTTGAGGTGTTGTATGGATGGATTTGAACAGCATATCCCCTTGTTTCTGGTAAGAACCTGCAAAAACCAGCAAACAAATGCTTGCTGGAAATACTGCACAACACAACAAAGTTAAGAAAAATTTCTAATTTTTACGCAAAAAATTTTCACATAAAATCTCCAAATGAAAGTATAGTTTATGTGACCTATCTAAGAAGATTAGTTTACTGAAATATGAATAAAGAATGAACAGAAAATTTAGATTACAATGCTTGGAGTTTGAGAGGGCTTTGAGGGAAGACTCCTTCCCGAGACTTTCCCAACAATCCCTTGAAAGTGAACCTGCAAAACTCAAGGTAAAAAGTGAAGCATGGAAGTAGATAATATGTATGAATAGACTAACAACATGAAATACTTCAAATGATTAGCTATCCAACCTATATAAACCAACAAGAATACTCTTTGCTAATCTACCCTAGCAAACTACTTTGTCAAAGATCTACTCAATGCTACACAAGAAACTTAAACATCACAATGTCACCTTATATGTAAGAATCCAACCAGAATACTCTTGGTGTTTCCAAAATCCTCCAAAGATTTATTAATCAAATGGGAGAGTGTTGCAGCAATACGTTGCTCCAAGACTCTTAAGAGCAAATGAGATGGAAGCAAAAGGCAAAGAGCAAGAGAGATGGGGAGAAATTTCAGTAGAGTAACCTTAGCTCAAAGAATGGTGAGTGAAAGAGTGAGGAGAGGCTCTATTTATAACTCAAAGGGCAAATTGAAGGCATTTGGATGAGCTCCATGTGTGAAAACCTAAGCAAAAATGAAGATCTCAAGGAGAGGGGCGCACCACTTAGGGTTTTGGTAGGGATTGATGAATTGGATGAGTGATTTGGCATGTGGGGACAAGCAATGGGTGATGTGGGAGGCTAGGAAGTGTGCACCACTCATGGGAGGGGCCCCACAACCAATTAAATGACATTTAAAAGGTTTTTATGTGAGGGGCAGGGGGGGTGCAAATCCCCCTAGGGGCGTGGGTGTTTAGTTGAGTGAGTGTGTAAGGGGGTGTTTAAAGGTTAGGATGTGGTTGGGTGGGTTAGGTAACATCCCTCTTGCCCTTTTCCATCTTAACATTTAATCCATTATCTCAAAATTTACAAAAATGACATTTCGACAATGTCATACTTAGCAATTAAAATTGTTGTTTTAACTGACTGACACTCCGGGTGGACAAAAACCTAGCAAAACTTGTCTGACTAAGCTGAAACTTGGGCCAAGGGTGTAGGGGGTGCCTTTCCATTTCTTTTGAGCACAAATACCCCTATCAAAAGCCCAAGGACCTAGTTTTTACATTACTTGCTAAAAAACGATTAATTAATTAAATAATTAAAATGTCAACATTAGAAAAATTAATTAAATTTAATTAATTAAAAAAAACCTATCTAGACTCGACGAAATTCCTTGAAACTTTCTATGATGTCTTGCATGGTCATTTACATCATTCCTAAACAATAGCTACCAAAGGATGAGACTATTAGAACGTTGTTCACCACTTTGGAAGAATTATTGCAAGTGTGATGGAAAAACTCATGGGAAATCAACCAGGCTGAAAAACCCAGTTGACAACCTAAGGATAAAAAACCCTCGGTGAAAAGAAATCTCCCAATGAAAACATCCCAAGGTACCTGACCTAACTGTGATCCATGCAGACCTATTACATTATTAACCCACACAGGGGTGCGGAAATTTCATTTACAAAATTTTGTGTTGGAGGCATAAAATGCCTAGTAGAACCAAATTGTCTTCAACATACTAGCATCTGATGATGCATATCTTCATGGCACATGGAGTTGAATAGGCGGTCAACCTATGGCTCTACATGGGGACGTGTGTTCGATATTCTCACACGAGATGGAGAGCATACGAGAATCCAACATCTACAAAGAGTGCTCACCAATAACCAACATGAGCATACATACATATAATGAAATAAATGTTTTTAATAACATCTACATAATGAAATATCAAAGTACAACATTATAACTACAAAATGGAACTATGATACAGAAATAATTCTAAGTACATATCGACATAATGAATGAAACAATACAAAATTGAAATACAAAGAAAATGGTTAGAGATACGTTACAAAAGGGTGTCCCTTCAGACACCAAGTTGCCACATGAAGAAACACTTCAAGGAGGGGTCCTCTCACTAGTATGTCTGACTTTATGTCGTCCCACTGGCTGAGAAGAGTTGCTACAAGACTGATACACTTTATGCTGATTGTTTATTCTTTCATGTGAATCCCAGTTTCTAGCCTTAGGCCACTTGGGGCAATTCCCCTTAAAAAAATTATGATGGTTTTCCATAGGTGCCAAGTGCAAAGTATGTGAACTTAATTTTTTCTTAAAAGGCTTGGCATACCTTTTACTAGGGATGATATACTTTACTTTATCAATATTAACCTTATCACCCATAGTAAATCTCATCAGATTTTCATTACTTATTTTATCTTTTACTATCCCAATTTCTGCTAAGTAAGGAGGGCGTGGCTCAAGAATTCCATCAGACTATTTCTAACCTTTAACTGATTCCATTGATGAAGGTTGAGTTGATGACACATCTTCAACTGATAAATCTAACTCTGACTTTGATTCTAAAGGAAGCAAACTATTATCTGTCTTATCCGAATTTTCCTCAAGAAAAAGCTCATCAAAAGAATCCATGGTGTCCCAAACATTGTAAATGCTTGGGGTTTTGCTATTAAGTCCCATCTTAGTAAATGGCAAAGTATATTCTATTTCATAACATCCCATTTCTACTTCCTGAAGAACAATCTCATTTTCCCTTTTCCTAGGATCTTCCACATGATACTTTCTTTCCAACTCTCTATTCAATCTAAACTCTAAACCATTTGGAGTTGGAATGGTGGCATAAGTTAAGTCCATCTGTAAACTACCCACCTAAATCTGCAGCTGTCTTTCTGTTTAGCAACATACCCCAAGTATCAGACACATCAATTACAACAATGTCCATTTCAATCATGATATCTGAGAATGCAGCTAAGTGTACTTGTAACCCCTTAATCAAACCATGCACCTTGATTGTTTTACTATCCATAGCACAAATGTTATGATAAGGTCTAGATATCCTTAAATTCAACTATTCCATTACCTTCTTAGTCATAACATTTGAAGTGGCTCCTAAATCTAGCATACAATTATGAAGAATAAAATCATTCACGAGCAAGGATAGGAAAAATGGTCTATTCTTTTGATTTCCCCTATCCATATTTTGTAGAATCACAGGTGCATTATGATAAGTTATAGTTGGTGGAATGTCAACACTCTTCTGAGAAGGACATTCTATGGCCTTGAGCAACTTCTCCCCCTGAGAAGGGATCTTCATTATTTCTAACACTGGCACCAACATCTTTGTGTTACTTAACCATCCTCCTAAGTCAATGTTTAATTATGAACTTGCATACATGTTTGACTTAGGGGGGGTTGGAGCTACCTTGAGAATGTTTTCTTGGTTTTTATCTTGACTTTTGTTCCAATTCCTTTGATAGGTATTGCCCTTAAATTTAGCCATTTCAGCTACTTGTTGTGGAGTAGACTTAGGACCAAACATTTATGTTACTTTATCCACCACAACACCACTCGTGCAATTCATGTCTTCTACTCCCCCATTTAGTTCATCAGAATCCATCAAATCATACATGCCAACACTAAGCTCATGACCAAACATATTAACCTATTTATTTTCTAATTAATAAGGTCCCTCCTCACCATAAAGGTGAAGGAATACTTGGCAAGTTGATTCATCATGGAATTGCTCACAAGGTCTACAATAATGAATAGCCTGGTGGTCAACCCAATTAGTGGATTCAAATGGATTTGGTGGTCTTTGATCTTGGGAAGGAAGCTTCTTAGGCCACTTGTCATTTGGCCTATGTGGGGGCCTACTAGCTTGGCCCCTTTCCATGGCTATCAACCGATTCTGCATGGCATTCATTTGACTAAGATGTTCCTTCAATTGATTAGCATGATTAATTTCCATTTGTTTAATCAATTGAGAGAGCTCCTTAATGCCATCATTAGAGGGTTTCTGAGTTTCAACACTTTTCTTCTTCTCATCATAAAGTTGGGAAGAAGACCCTTTAGTAAAACCAGGAATGTTAGACTTCCTAGCCTCAAGCATATTCTATTCAATTCTTATAGTTGTAGTTTGTGCTGCTCTTAAAGTCTGAGGATCCTTATCCCTTAAGGCATACCTCATTTCACCTTCAAATGCCTCGATATAATAAATCAAAATTGTAGTATCTGAGGGCTTAATGTCCCTATGAAGGCCCTTCACCAAGCTATTAAACTTAGTGTTAAATTCAACCACAATTTCGTTTTCTTTCTTCTGACTAGTGGTAAGAGTAGCAAGCTGAAATCTATGCTCCTTTTGATCACCCCATATCTTCCTAAACTCATTCAATATTTCCTCAAGGGTGCTAAACTTAGCTGCGGAAAAATCAGTAAACTATTCAGCAGGATCTCCTTCAAGAGAATATACAAACAAAGTCATCCTTACATCTTCTTCCCCCCACAATATCTTTCTACACACATCAGAAAGTTGAAGATGTGAGACTTGGCATTTATAGCATTATTCCCTTGAAAAGTAGGCAACTTGTCACGGCCTTCTCAGGAATTGCATGAGGGGAACCTTGGATTGCTAAAAAGTTCAAAGGTTTCAAAAAGATACTCATGGTTAAGTTAGGATTATTAGTGGGATTATTAACAGTTGGTTGATTATTGTTTTGGAACAAGTATTGGATATCAGTGAGTGCTTCTTCCCCAAGACTTTCAAGTAGCCTTCTAGGAGCAAGGCGATTTAGCCTCCTCCTATAAACATTTTCAGGTTCAGGAAAAGAATAAATCACTCCTTATGAAGTGCTCCTAGTAGTATACTTGACAGATTTTTTCAATGGAGTCGCCACTTGGAAAGGAAACACACAAAATCAACCAATAAAAGTTCAATGAATTTTTAGGGACTAAAGTTTTTATTACTTAGTTCTTAAAAAATTAAGTTAAGACGTTTTGACCAAGGATAAATGACTTATCCCTGGCAATGGCGCCAAAGATGTTGTTGTCTTAATACACACTTAAAAACGTGAGCTAAGTCCTGCTCACTTAGTGTGTCCTTGGAGGCACAATGCCTAGGTTCACAGTCCACACTGTCACCTTGACTGGAACCTCTTCCTTCTAGGCTTACTCCTAGGGAAGCCAAGGGGGGTAGACCCTAGTTACTAGATGTGATTTAAGGTTTAAGTTATAGGAGTTTGTTTTAATTTGTTAAAGGTTAAGGAGAAAACTAACCTATGATGCTAAGGCAACAAATGCAAAGTGTAAGATTTTCAATGATAAGCAAACCCTTCCCTAAGTCAACTAAGACTAGTGCCTAAATGTTGGGCAAGGGGTCAACTAAGTTTTGAGGGGGTTCAAATACAAAAGATTATAAGTAAAACTAGATTACAACTATCCCACAACAAAGATACAATTACTTACACAAAGAATAAGAAATGCTACAAGGATACAAGATATACACAAGATACAAATGAACAAGATTAAAGGTGCCAAAGTGTGAGATTTAAGAGATATTTAAAGTTAAGATCAATCACATAATGCCAAGCATGCCCCAATAGCACTTACTCTATTGGACTGCTTTTCAATGGCAACCACTAAAGCACTCAAGATTCAACAAGATGATGTCTGCCAATGGGATACCCAACTTCTTCTTGAATCACACCACAGGAGCACAAGATAAGAGATGTAAATACTTGGAAACTCAATGCTCAAGAAATATAACACTTAGATATTCAAACCACAACATGCATAAGCGATTGATAAAAGTAAATGTAATTGCAAGATAGACTTCTAAACTGTTTTCGCACAGTTTGTAGCTAGGTCAAGTGGCTATGAAGTAGAAGGCCAAACTGGCGTAACAGGAACCTACCCCACCCAATGTCACCACAATGGGGAGGTTCTTTCTCTTTAGGGAGGTTAGGCCCAGGAGAGACATCCCCGGTAACCTGGAGTTTTGAAGAGGCTAAGGTATAAAGGTCAAAGTAAAATTCCCTCTTCACAGGTCACCACCAAGAGCAGATAGTTGGGCTAAACAACCAATAATGAAGTGTAGGCCCAAATGAGAACACCTGCCCGGAACAAAGCAACAACAAACTAATACATGCAGGCTATGATTCAAAGGGTTAGTACTTCATATAACTATCTGATATCAATATATAAGCAATAGATATTGATGAGATCAATGTTTATTAATACAAAAATGAAATAATATCAATTCATCTATAAATACCAAGATGATGTAACAATCAGTGTGTCCAATCAATCCCTTATTCAATAAATGCTTTAAACCATCATCTAGTTGCCTATAAAGAGAACTTGCTGCGTCAAGATGGAATAACCAAGGATGATGCCAGCTTTTTAGGGTTAGTAGTTTAGTTAGGGTTTCGTTTAGCAAATAGTTAAGAGTTTGTTTGACCACTATCACTTCAACGTTGGATACCTAAGATCAGTGCCTAAGGGTAAATGGATTCAAATTAAGGGAGGACACAAAGGTTGAAGGAAAAAGGCTAAGGACTAGAGGGAAGGGTTTTGAAGTGCTGCTATGGCAAGGCCCCAGAAACAAAACCCTAGGGGAAAGAGGCTCACTCCGGTGTTTCTAAAGCAAGGCCTCATGCTCTTTCCTCCTTCCTTAGGTTTGACTTGGAAAAACGACTAGCATAAAAGATAAATCAAGACATGCGAGTGTGGTGAGGGAGATTGTTGCTAAAGCAAGGCCCTATCACCAAACCCTAGAAGCAAGACGGCCCTAGGTGTAGGTAACCTAGGCCTGAGACGTCTCCTCCTTGATTTTAAAGGTACGGCTAGCACAAGGGGAAGAAGCAATAAGAGTGTAGCAATGGCTAGGCTCTTCCTTCCTTCTTCAATGGCTGAAAATTTCTCTTTTAGGGGACATGAGACAACGACCTACTTGTGTGCTTGTCCCCTAGGGTTTTACATTCAACAAAGTTTATAATAAATGCAAGAATATAAAACTTCAACCATTCAATCAAAAAGTTTTGCAGAAAAATCACTTACATATCATCATGAAATAGCATTGCAAACCCTAGTTGTAAACCTTCCTTCAAGAGAAATGCCAAAAATGCCAAGAAATGCCTTCCTTCAACAAGTGTGCCTCACTCGAAGAGAACAAATACCCAAGTAGGGCGCAAAAATCAGATCTCACTAAGAGAGTGAGTGTTGTGTTATGCCAAAATGAGGATAAAACTCCTCAATATATACTGTATCAATGACCTTTAATTAATTTTAGGTCATAAAAATAACCAACAAGGCTTTAAACCAAAATCATATTGTTTTACATTAAAATGTCAAATTAAAACCCTAACTGAGTTGTAATAAAGGCAAAATCCCCTTCAAGTGAGGAGCTAGCCCCTTTTAGGGCAGATGAAGCATCCAAGAGAAAAACGTTGACCCCCCAGGGGCCTCTCCAACATGCCACACGTGCCACTGCTGCCCAATCTACCTCCAAGAATGACCATGAAGATGGATGACATCATGGTAAGGATGGGGATGCTCTGAGCCTTCCAAGGCCAACGTTCCACTGAAAAGGGGTCATTCCCCCTAGGTCGGGCTCTGCCAAAGTGCCTCTGGTGAAATGTCCTCTTCTTCTCTGGTGCAAGAGCTCAATCAAACATTGTCCTGTCTCTACCCCTCTGACGGGGTCTCAACAACCATCTGATGGGCTCTTCAGCCCCATAGAGGTCCTAACTAATCATCTCCCCATGTGTACCGGTCCAAATGGTATCTGTCCGTCGGGCATGGTTCTGCACATCAAAAGCTACGCCCTCCATGGGCTCATAAGTCACAGGGATCATAGCAATGTTAATCACATTTCATCATTAATATTATCAAACATATGCATAAAAACCCTAATATATCATTCAATAGCTCAAAGACATTACAAAAACCTACAATACAAGGTTGAGAAAAAGGACAAGACACCCTATTGGGCTAGTATCCATAAGAAAAGGAAAGTTTCCAAGGGGTTTCATCCAAGCCATGTAAATGAGGTGATGTGGCTAAGGAATGTCCAGACATACGGGTAAAGTGAGAGCCAAGGATGTATGATATTATCTGTGAGTGCCTTTGTAGAAGGCGAGTTGTACCCATCATGGATGCAATTTTTTCCAAGCCCTTTCTTGCCTTTATTATTTTCTTTATTTGTTTTTTCTTCTTCTTTTTCTTTTTATTCAAGGGCTAACCAGAGGACACTGCCTTGGCGTGGTGACCAGAGCTGACAATGTTACCCACAAATACTTTCACAGAGATGATAAGGTTGGCTCGTGATGAGACCCCCTTTCCCTTGGCCATGCAACCAAAGGTCATTGCCCTAGCATGGTAACCAGATGGTGGCAATGTCATCTTGTTAGGTACCCATGAACATAATAAGCTGGTTCGTGATGAGACCCCCTATCCTCTTAACTAGGTCTTGTTTGTTATTTTTTCGGGTCCTTCTTGTTTCTTGCTGAGAGGCCTTTTATTGCCTTCTTGGGGATCCCTGGGCGAAGCATCTCGAGGTTTTATTTCTAGGATTTTATCTTTTACCAGTTGCTTTTACCTTTTGGGCCTTTAGCCCCTTCTTCCCACGAGATAAGGTGCAACACCACAAACAAATCATCCTAATGGCCAGACAAGGGGAATGGGACAGATGAGCAAGAGATTAGATGGAAAAGTGGTGGCATGATGGGAGCGGATGATGGCTCTTTGGAAATCCCCCAGTGGAAAACCAAAACCTATGGGTACAAGCTTGCTATGGCACCCAGTCAATCTCCCGAAGAATGGTCAAGTGGGCCAATGTAAGATCCAAGCAGTTGTTAGAGATAAAAAGAATTAGATGCATACATTTAAAGGTTATAATGATCAAAAGTGACACATATCATGATACTTGGACCAATTACCTCATGGAGCAAGAGCCCTCTCCGATACAAGACCAAGCCGAAGGTGATAGATGTTGTTGCCACTGACAAGACGAATCTTACGAAAGAAGAAAAGCATGGGCCCTCCAGGGCCATGCTCAGGTCAATCCTGCTCTCGGTACTCCATGTCTAGGACCTGTGGGCCTCAAGACATGATCTCCTAGTTATCCCTAGAAATTGGGGATAACATAAACAACCATCAACAAATATGCCAAAGTAAAGATTGTCTAGGACATTAAGTGGTTAGGAATTGTTTAAAGATTAGATAAATTTTATTTTCCCTCCCCCTAACTAAGTGTTTGAACCTTAAACCTCCTCCTCATATTGCCAAATGGCTGCCAGATGCTCAAGATAGTAAGGCAATGAGGCCCACCCTAGCTTTCGTAGTCAGTCATGAAAGTAAGAGTACTTCTCGGAGAGGACACACACCTGATGTGCCACGAGACAGTCCCCTACCACTACCCTCTGTTGTTTTCCTCAAACCCGTTTAAGATGGTGAAGATGGTGGAATTAGGTTGTCCTAGTTGGTCTAAAATGTTATTATGACTTATGGGTAAGTCTTAAGGTGTGTTGTGAGTGTTTTAGATGACTTTTAAGTGCCCAAAAATAGTGATTTATGCTCAAAACCGAAACTGTTATGACAATCACAATGTGTATTGCAGATTATGAAATTGAAGACTAATACCACATCTAAAACATGAATTGAAAGTTGAAAGGATAAGAATCATTCACTTAACCATGTCATTCACCATTCCATATGTAAACTTGAAAGAAAGATGTGAAGTGAAGATAAGAAATACTTGCCAAAAAGAACAACACGAGATTTAAACCATTTAAACACATAAGCTATTCCATGAAGAAAGCAAGCTAAAGAATAAGTAATCGCTGAAAATAGAATCAACCATACACCACTTATTTGTCAAATAAGATGAGAACTTGAAACACAATAAGCTTGCACAAAATGAATGATTGCTTTAAGATATCTACTTAATCATGTGTGTATTATGCATTGAGATATAAGAGACTTGAAGCAAGTAAAAGATTTGTGCCTCAAGGGCTTAGGCTATGATCTAGTGAATGTATGACAAAAACCAAAAAAGATTGCAAATCATTTAACCATTAGCACATTATCATCACATCACTAATCTAGCCATACGATATTGGGGGTTACTCTCCCAAGGTGTGGGCACTTTAGATTTTAAACAAAACTTGAAGAAGGAAAACCACTCACAATGACACAAGGTGGAGGTCAAGCCTACCAATATTGTGTCAAAGAGGGTTGTAAAAGAAAAGATAACAATTATTAAACTATGCTAGCCACACAACCTTGTCTTGTGGACAACTGGGGCAAGAAATAAAGAATGCTTCAAAAGAAAATCTATCTTCTAGCCCAACGATTTTGGGGGATTGGCTTAGCCAATCACTCTCCCAAGGTGTAGGCAATAATAACTTGCAAGAAACTAAGATATAAAGATAAAAATATACAAGAGAATGCAAGCCTCAAGGGAACTTCTCGGGGGCTTACTACAATGCTAGAATAGAAGGGAGATAGAAGAGAGAATGTTACCCAACTATTGAGGAGGTCTTTGAGGTGTTGTATGGATGGATTTGATTAGCATATCCCCTTGTTTCTGGTAAGAACCTGCAAAAACCAGCAAGCAAACGCTTGTTGGAAATGTTTCACAACACAACAAAGTTAAAAAATATATATGGTTTTTACGTAGAAATTTTTCACATAAAATCTCTAAATGAAAGTATAGTTTATGTGACTTATCTAAGATGATTAGTTTATTGAAATATGAATGAAGTATGAACAGAAAATTTAGATTACAAAGCTTGGAGTTTGAGAGGGCTTTGAGGGAAGACTCCTTCCCGAGACTTTCCCAACAATCCCTTGAAAGTGAACCTGCAAAACTCAAGGTAAAACGTGAAGCATGGAAGTAGATAATATGTATGAATAGACTAACAACATGAAATACTCCAAATGATTAGTTATCCAACCTATATAAACCAGCAAGAATACTCTTTGTTAATCTACCCTAGCAAACTACTTTGCCAAAGATTTACTCAATGCTACACAAGAAACTTAAACATCACAATGTCACCTTATATGTAAGAATCCAACCAGAATACTCTTGGTATTTCCAAAATCCTCCAAAGCTTTATTAATCAAATGGGAGAATGTTGCAGCAACAAGTTGCTCCAAGACTCTCAAGTGCAAATGAGATGGAAGCAAGAGGGAAAGTGCAAGAGAGATGGGGAGAAAATTCAGTAGAGTAACCTTAGCTCAAAGAATGGTGAGTGAAAGAGTGAAGAGAGGCTCTATTTATAAATCAAAAGGCAAAGTGAAGGCACTTGGATGAGCTCCATGTGTCAAAACCCAAGCCAAAATGAAGATCTCAAGGAGAGGGGCACACCACTTAGGGTTTTGGTAGGGATTGATGAGTTGGATGAGTGATTTGGCATGTGGGGACAAGAAATGAGTGATGTGATAGGCTAGGAAGGACGTACCACTCATGGGAGGGGCCTCACAACCAATTAAATGACATTTCAAAGTTTTTATGTTGGGGGGGAGGGGGTCGCAAATCCCCCTAGGGGCATGGGTGTTTAGTTGAGTGAGTGTGTAAGGGGGTGGTTAAAGGTTAGGATGTGGTTGGGTGGGTTAGGTAACATCCCTTTTTCCCTTTTCCATCTTAACATTTAACCCATTAACTCAAAATTTACAAAAATGACATTTCGGCAATGTCATACTTAGCAATTAAAATTGTTGTTTTCACTGACTGACACTCTGAGTGGACAAAAGCCTAACAAAACTTGTCTGACTGAGTTGAAACTTGGTCCAAGGGTGTAGGGGGTGTCTTTACGCTTCTTTTGAGCACAAATACCCCTATCAAAATCCCAAGGACCTAGTTTTTACAATACTTGCTCAAAAACTATTAATTAATTAAATAATTAAAATCCCAACCTTAGGAAAATTAATTAAATTTAATTAATTAAAAAAAAACTATCTAGACTCGACGAAATTCCGCGAAATTTTCTATGATGTCTTGCATGGTCATTTACATCATTCCTAAACAATAGTTGTCAAAGGATGAGACCATTAGAACGTCGTTCACCACTTTGGAGGAATTATTGCAAGTGTGAGAGAAAAACTCATGAGAAATCAACCAGGCTGAAAAGACTAGTTGACAACCTGAGGATAAAAAATCCTCAGTGAAAAGAAATCTCCCAATGAAAACATCCCAAGGTACCTGACCTAACTATGATCCATGCAAACCTATTACATTATTGACCCACGCAAGGGTGCGAAAATTTCGTTTACAAAATTTTGTACTAGAGGCATAAAATGCCCAATAGAACCAACCTATCTTCAACATACTAGCATCTGATGATGCATATCTTCATGGAACATGAATTTTACCCCCTAACTGAATAGGCGGTCAGCAAGAGGTATGTAGAGAGCAACAATTTTATGTCATTGATTTGCATCCCTGTTGCTTTTGAGAAAAGAGAAAGGATGTTCCTTAGAATTTGTGCTTCCCTTCTGGACCCTCAACTGAAAATTAAGACATCCCCCACAAAAAGAAGATGTGTGAGAGACAATGCAGGTGTGATTTTGATTCCGAAAAAGGTACCTGCATTCTTTGCTTGAGTAAGAGCTTTGTTGAGTCCTCCTTCTACTAGGAGGAAGAGGAGCGGTGATGAAGGACACCCTTGTCTCAGTCCTCTTTCTAAGGTAAATAAAGGTGAAGCCGAGCTATTAATTAAGACCGCAAAAGAGGCCGAAGAGAGACAACTCATGATGACCCAAGTAATGAAGGTAACATCAAACCCTAGATGTGTAAGTAATAACCGGATATACAACCAACTTACTCTATCATAAGATTTTGAGAGATCTATCTTTAACATTGCCCCTTTTAGACTTATTGTCTTCATGCTATCAAGACTTTCTTGTTCTATCCCTATGGCTTCATGAATTTTTCTTCCATCCAGAAAACCAAACTGTTGTTCCGAAATATTCTTGGAAAGGATTTTTTAATATTCCTTCTAGAAATTACTTTTGAGACGATTTTGTAGGCGCAGTTGCAAAGTGAGATTGTTCTAAAGTCATCCAGAGTCTCTGGATTATCCGTCTTTGGGATAAGAGCAAGGAAATTTGAGTTGAGACTCGATGGGATTCGGCCTGAAATCCTTGTATCCTCCACCATTTTCAGTAGATCTGTTCATATAATCTCATAACAACCCAGGAAGAATTCAATGGTTCATCCATCTGGGCCTCGACTTTTATCTTTTTGGAAAGTGTGAAGTACTTCTACGAGCTCTTTTTCTGTGACTTCTTCCATGAGGAATCGATTATCTACTTCTTCAACAAATCTGGGAAAATATTGTGCCACTTGAACTACTTCTTCTATTGAAGCTTGGGTTTCTGCTTCAAAGAGATTTTCGAAATATTTTTTTCCCAAATTTGACATCCCTTCAAAAGATATTTCCAAATTTCCGGCCTAATTCTTTAGATGCCAGATAGTATTGATGTTTTTCCTTCCTTTGGCATAAGCTTAGAATAAATTTGTGTTTTCATCTCCGCTCTCCAACCAAGTAACTTTGCTTTTTAATATCCAAGTCTCTTCCTTCCCTTGAGTAGTTTTATCCTCCTTTTCTCCAGTTGAAGTAACCTGAGTTTTGACTCTGTTGTGATCGGTATTTCCCCTTCTTCTTCCAAGAAAATTTGTAGTTCAAGTTCGATTTCTTTTAAATCCTTGTCCTCATTTTTCCTTTTTTGGAAAGCCCATGGTTTTACCACTTCTTTGATTCTTTTCAGAATTTCTGTGAACTGAAATGCTGATGACTGTGGTAAATCATATTGAAAGGGTATCAAGTGATCCTTTATCAGCTCCAAAAAGGAGTCATCTTTGAGCCAAGTTTTGTTAAATTTAAAAGGACTAGATGGCTTCTCAGAGCCCTGTCTGAATTCCAGAAAAATTGGATGGTGATCTGACAAGCCTCCAAAACCAATCCATTGTTTAAAGGTAAGAAGGTTGTTCAAAAGAGAGTCGTTAATCAGAAACCGGTCCAATCTTTTAGCCACTCCTTCGAGTCCGACCCTATTGTTTTTCCAAGTAGGATTGAGGTTTAAAGGATCAAGATCCGTTAGTCTGGACTCTGCAAATTTATGGCAAAAATAATCAACCAACGGGTTGGGCCTGACACTGTCCCCCCAAGACCTCAGAAGGTCCCAGGGAGAGGTTTAAATCTCCCCCTAATATTAGCAGCTCTTTGAAGAAGGATTTTTTGAGAAGAGAGCCCCAAAAAAGTTTTATGTTCTGATAGGGTCCATAAATGTTAAGGATATGAACTGCCTCCTTGAGTCGTGAGGTCAAACTCGTTATCCTGAGTCCTGAATCTAGACCCCAAGTGTTAAGAACATGAATGTTATGAGAGTTCGAACCAATGGCCAATCCACCTGATCTGCCCATAGCGTCCACTGTAATAAAAACCCACCCTGGTAGAAGAAGTTCTAGGCTCGTTTTTACCTCATCGCCTACTCCCATTATTTCTTGAAGAAGTAGCACATCCAGGTGTTCTGTGGTGACCGCCCTTTTTAAGGCAGGTTTTTTGAGGGCCCCCACCAAACCCCTACAATTGAAGGACATAATCTCCATCCCAAAACCTTGCCTCGAGGCTTCGATGCTCTAAGTGTCTGTTCGATAGATTGTTGTTTTCCAGCCAGAAGGTTTATCCTGGCCTTTGATTGAGCTTTGGAAAACAGTGACTTTCTCCCTCGTCCTCCCATGTCTAGGGAGGAGACTTCATCCTTTCCCAATCCACCATAAGAGGGTTCTCTATTTTGAGATCTTAAGAAGTAATGGGTAGAGGAAGACTCAAGATTTTGGGAGGAGGAAGTGGCTTCTTCTGTACAGCAAAAACGCTTAGGGAGTGGCGAGGCTTCCAGAAGGGGGGGAGGGGATTCTTAAAACAGATAGAGAGGGACTCAGGGAGAGTCTGGGAGACATTGTTTAGAGACAAATGTTTTAGAGCCTCCAACCATTCGATACCCTCTAAAGACAAATTTTTAATTAAAACTATAATGGGAGGAGAGGGAGGATGAGGAATACCTGATACCAATGGCCTCGAACCTTCTAAATCCTGAGAATTGATGCTTGTTTTCTCCAGTTCTTCCTCCACAGTCCTTTCAAGAGGTGGAGTGCAAACTTTTTGTTCCTTGTCCTCTGTGGCCTCTGTGGAGGGTGTGGGTTTCGCTGTGAGAGATGCATCCTTTCTTGCAATAAAAACTTGCCTTCTGCTGGTATCTTGAGAAGGATACCTTAATTTTTCCCTGTAAAAAGTACCTCCTTTTGTTCTTAAGGGGAGGTGGCAAGATGCTACCAGATGCCCATACTGGTGGCATCGTCGACATCTAAAGGGAATATTTTCATAATCCAAGAGTTGGGTGTGAGTGTAATCCTCCCAAGTTAGGTCAATCTCCTCTCCAAGCCCTTCCTTGCTATTTAGATTGACTGAAATCCTTGCAATTTTTCTTTGTTTTGTCTCCTCGTAGGATAGACCGGCTTCAAGGAAATCCCCCAGGAACTTCCCAATGGCTTTAAAGTAATCCAGAGACCAGAATTTAAGAGGTAGAACTGACAGTCTTACCCAAACAAGGATTTTGTCAAGTTTCTCCTTGTTTGCATCGAAAAGGGGGCTCCAAGGTTTAAGCAGAAGGGGTGAGGAGTTTACACTCCAATTTTTACCCAACACCCATTTTTCATTCTCTGGTTGGAGGAAATTGAAAGCAAACCAATTCCCTTAATTCAATGACCTTTGGGGCGTATCCTAGATGTTCTTCCCAAACCGACTGTGTCCAAGTAATAATGGTTTTGAGGGAAAAATACCTGCCACTGGCTCTCCCCACTAGAGTCTGGTTGGACAGTTGTACCACCTTGTTCATGCCTATCTCTTTCCCAAGCAGCAAGTTGCCAACTTTCCCTTTTGATTTGAGTCCTTTCCTTCTCTTCTTTTGTCGGGCACTGTGAAAGTCCCTATTGTCTCAGGATTCCTCTGGTCTAAACATTGAGGAAGGAACCCTTATGTCATAAGAAAATCCCCTCTATTCTTCAACTTCCAAAAAATCTGAAATAAATCCTTTGGAAGAGGGGTAAGAACCCTGAGAGTGTGCTTGGTTGATCACCTCCCTTCTGAGACCTAACCCTAACACATCACGATGTTGTGCCCCTTTTGTCAAAATGTTGTTTTCATCGAGTCCAGGGTAAAGAGAAGGTGAGGAGCGCAAAAAGTCCCCTTCCTCCTGGGAGAGCCAGTCAAGAGCTAAGTCGACTGGTGATCTAGGAGCGGAGGGGAAGCTTCTTGAGGTGAGAGGGTCTATAACCAAAAAGTCCAAAAAAAAGCCAAAACAACCGGTGAAAGAGTTTGTTCTATGCAGGGAAAGTGAAAGGGACGGTAGCTTACTAGAGAAAGGGGGCGGAGGCTCGAGAGAAGTGAGCAAAACCTAGCTAAGCAGCGAATAACCATCTGTCAGCAACCCCAAACTAGGGTCAACTCCACTGGAAGAGGAGGGAGGGGCCACGTGCTCAATTTCTTTGTCCATGGCTATAACTGATGGTCCACGTCTGCAGGGATTCTGGAGAGAAAATGACAAGGACACTGTCGAGGCTAACTGTGGTTACAGGAAAGAAAGGAAACATGGTACCTTCCTAGTCTTCGCGGGGGAAACGAAGAAACCGGTCCTCGTTGGGGCAAAGAAAAAAAGACCGGGGAAATTAACCACAACCATGAGCCTCTGCGTGGGGAAAAACCGCAGACTCCATCCGAAACCCCCTTCGGACAAGTGTTATTATATAAGGAATAAGATATATTTATGTACGATGGACCGTTTTTATCATTATAGGATGGAAAGATTGAAAAGATTGAATAATTAAATTATGAGGTAGAGTTAATGAAATCATATTTAAATATTATATTTGTTTAATAGTTAACAATTGTATGTAGGATGTGTATGGGATCATGTTTATAGGTTTTTTTAAAGAAGTAATTAGGGTCATTTATATATTATTATTATTATTATTATCCATATGGGTATTTATGGGTATTTAAGCTGTGAAAATCACCCCGAGATCGTACCCAACTTGGGTCGCACCAACCTTTAACATATCGTAGGAGTATTGAACATGGAAATCAATAGATAAATTAATATTTAACAATTATTTAAATTAGCTAATATATTATAATAAGTAAATAATGAAATAAATTTATTTGGTAACTATTAAGTTAATCATATACAAGTACAGATACATATGCAATAGGTAATAGTGAATATTGATAGGGGGTAAATGGCTCTGTGGTCGGCTATTACTGCAGGCCCGAAAAACCTTAAGTATTTTTTCTCTCTTGACGTGTGTGACTGTCTCTTTCTTATCTCCGACCTAAATCTCTCTTTGATGGCAAGATTACTATTCTGCAATTTATTCTGGAAGAGGAATATGGCTGTCTATGAAGAAATAGTGGATTATTCCTTGGACCCTATTGAGTTTCTCCCCTGGTCACCGACAACTGGCAGCTCGCACCTTCTGGTCTCTAAAGTGTGTCCCTCGATGGACAACTTGGTGATTTGGACATAGGGTCCTCCTTTCTTCCCCTCTCATAACTCAACTTCGGTCTCTTTGCTTGGAGCTTCAGATCTGGGCTCAACATTGGTCTCCTTACCTTCTCCCGATTTTTCTGGTGGTTCTCTCTCTCCCAGCGTTGTGTTTTCACTATCCTTGGATAGGTATGTCTCATCTCAAGGTTTTTTCTCCCTTGACGCTTCAGTGGTTTTCTTTGTAGACTCTTCCCCCCCACTGGTAGACTCTTCTCTTCTCTCCCGATATCCGACAGTTCCCTCCGTCCCTTGTTCACTCTTTGACTCTCCCCCTGCGGGATTAGTTGTTGAAGACCGCTTTGGCCTAGATCCAAACTTTCTTCACTCATGCCTTTATCCTTTCCAGTATCTACCCCCTCCTCTAGGACTTGATTCTTCTTCCCTCGGCACTGGTTTTATAGCCTCTTGTCTCGACCCTACAAACCTAAATGGTTAGGACGACACTGTGTACATTTTGGGGTCAACTCTAGCCCTTGCTACTATAGACAGGCTCTCTTCAAAAGGTACAGTTCCCAAAATGAGGCGTAGGAACAAGTGCGTCTTGGCATCCTCGGCAGAGTATAATCTGGTTTTTGGCGAAGACATAACGATAAGTGAGGCTTTAGAAATGACAAATAAAACACTAGTTGGAAAATCCCTTGGTCGCCACTTCAATCTCAAAACCCTTATGTCTTGGGTTTCCACATCCTAGGGTTCTTTATATCATCCTCCACCGCAAATCGGTGACCTTTCAAAAGGGTGGTTCTTGATCATTTTCTCTGAAGTTTCACAAGATGAAACTGTCTTGTCGTGCGGATGATGTATTGATTCTTCCCCAGTTCTTCTGAAAAAAATGGGACCCTACTTTTGATGTTGATAATGAAAAAATGGATACCATTCCAATTTGGGTTCGTCTAACAGGACTCCCCCCGTAGTATTGGTCTCCCAAATGCTTCTCACATATTGGGAATATGCTTGGTAAATATATAACATCAGATATGTCTTTCAAAGAGTCTGGGAAAATGTCTGTGGCACATATTTTGTTTTCACTAAACATCAAAGGAGGATTACAGAAGCAATTCATAATGATTGATAGTTGTTGTACCAGAAAACAAATTTTGGACTATGAAGGGTTACCATTTCGATGCAAGTGATGCCACGAACACAGTCACATTGTTAAGAATTTCCCCTTACCTTTTCATGGCCGCGAAGGAAGTTCCCTAGTTTTTCAGATTCGAAAACGTCCTAGTACGTCGGCCTCTAAGGGCTCTAACACTCCTCCCTCTTCGACAGATAGGTCCTCCTCTTCGACCACATTGCCCCAGGGGCAGAGGAGAGATGTACTCCTCCAATGATCGGCCTTTGAAGAAAACATGAATGATCTGATATCTCTTCATCCAGTTGAAGGCCCTGTGCATTTGGCACCGACAAGGATGTTACCCCTCCAATAGCTTGGCTCATTTCTTGGTATGCATATTTCCATTCTCGCTCATGTTTATGGTATTATTCATTCATTAAACTTCTCATAGTTGGACTCTCCCCCTTTGTTACGAGACATCCCCTTCCCCACTTCTCTGACCTTAGGAGCAAACTCCTTCTCCTCCCTATCCATCACCACCCCTATCGCCTATTGCTCCCTCCTTCTGTCTACCTCTCCCAGCACACACAGCCCTGCTTCTTCATACGAGCTCTCCTCATTGGGTTCGGACAAATCTACTATTTGTTTCCAACTTCGGAACTGAAATATAGTCATGGATTCTGGCGGTGTTGATTTGGGCCCAAATTTGGATGAGCATCTACACAAAAAAGGAATGGGTTGAACCTCACATCTCACAAAAGCACAAAATCGTGCCTTAATCGATATCGCTTCCAGTCGACAAAGGTCAATTTATGGGGCCCTTAGATCAACGCAAGCCCACTCTGGGGTTACCCCATGAATATGATTTCTTTCAACTGCAGGGGAGTGGCAAGCTCCCAGAAAAAACTTGCACTGAAGAGTTTGATCATGTTGAATCAGCCTACTATTATCCTACTTCAAGAAACTATGGCAAAAAAGGCGTTAGTGACTAAGATGTTAAAGGCTTTACTCCCATCTTAGAATTTCCTTGGATCCAATTCTTTTGGCCGATCGGGAGGGTTGGTGATTGGATGGAACACTAGACTGGTCAAAGTCGCAAACTCTTGGGCTCTTGACTCTTATCTGGGAGTGGATTCGCAAATTTCAGGAATGGGGCTAGATCTCAGGGTACTAAATATTTATGGACTGTATTCTGATCGAGCACCCTTTTGTATTATGATCGGGCACCCTTTTGGGCCTCTCTTCTCAACAAACAAATGCTTAGATCAGTGAACCTCATCCTTAGGGGGGACTTAAATTTTTCTTTGGGGGAAGCAGAAGTTTGGAGCCCCAATGTACACCCAGACAACCAAACAACACTCTTCACCCATCTTTTAAATGATCATGGGCTCATTGACATCGCCCCGATCAAACTACTTCCCACCTGGAGAAAAAGAAGGTTGAGGGATGCATGGATTTCCAAACATCTTGATCGCTTCTTGGTCTCTGAATCTATTATGGATCTCCCGCTACAGCTCAGGAAATGGGTGGGTTGTGGCAGTGTTTCAGATCACTCCCCAATTTGGCTCGAACTAATTGGGGGTCCTAGGAATCCTGCCAACCCTTTGAAATTCAACTCATCATGGCTAGCAGATGCAGATTTTCAAAATATTGTCAAGGAGAATTGGATTCCATATGAACAAGGATCAGACACACCAGATGCCATCCACTTTGTTTCAAATCTAAAGCAAATCAAGCAATTGGCCATCCCTTGGGTACATGCCAAACGTGCTAGGGAGGAACTTGAATTAAGACAAATCAAAGATAGGCTTGAAGGGATACATCTCTTTGGAGGCCAAGAATGACCTCTTGGCTCTTGAAGTGCGCCACAGAAAATTTCTTGAAGAAAAAGAAGCATAATGGCGCCTTAAAAGCAAGGCTATATGGTTAAATAAGGGTGATGAAAATAACAAATTCTTCCAAGCCTTTGCGAAAGGAAGAAAATCCGTGTTATCGCACAGTTTGTAGCTAGGTCTAATGGCTATAAGATGGAGGTCCAAACTGGCGTAACAAGAACCTTTCCCACCCAATGTCACCACGATGGCAAGATTCTTTCTCTATAGGGAGGTGAGGCCTAGGGGAGACGTCCTTGGTGACCTAGGGTTTTGAAGAGGCTGAAGGATAATCAGACAAAGACAAGTTTCCCCCTTCACAAATCACCACCAAAATAGATAGTTCGGCTTATAGCCAACAAAGATAACCCAATAGAATCCTTGTCCGAGAACAAAGCAACAATAAACTGATATATGCAGGTTTGGTTAGTACTTCATATAAATCAATGGCTATATGATATTCAATATGAGCAATTTTAAAAGGTAAATGTTGACGAAGTCAATGTTTACAAAATAGCAATGGAATTAATATCACTTCATCAATAAATACTTGAATGATACGACATTCAATATAACAAATAAATTCTTAACTCAATTAAAGCCTTCAACTACCATTCAATTACTCAAAAGTCAAAACATTGCTGCAATAAAGATGAAATATTCAATGATGACGTCAACAACTTAGGGTTAGCAAGTTAGTCTAGGCTACGGTTAGTGTAGTTAGGGTTTCAATTTCAAAAAAGGTTTGAGAGTGCTTGGATTCAATTCTACTTCAACGTTGGAGGTCTTTGGATCAATGCCTTAGGGTTAATGGAGTCATAGGTGAAGAACACAAGAGTTGAAGGAGATGAGATTTTAAAGGACTAGAGGGATAAGTTTTGAAGTGCTGCTAAAGTAGGGCTCCAAAATCATAACCCTAGGGGAGAGAGGCTCGGTCCATTGTTGCTAAAGCAACGCCTCGTGCTCTCTCCTCCTTCCCGGAAAACATCTAGCTCAATGAAAAGCAAAGTCAAGACAAGAGAGTTTAAAGAGGGAGAGTGTTGCTAAGGCAAGGATCTTTCATCAAACCCTAAAAGAAAACGACCCTAGGTGTAGATAACCTAGGCCTGGGACATCCTCTTCCTCTTGAAGTCAAAAGGTATGGCTAGCTTAAGGGAAGAAGAAAAAGGAGTGTAGCTATGGCTAGGATATCTTGTTCTTCTTCAATGGCTAAAATTTTTTCTATCAGGGGACATGAGACAACGACCTACTTGGGTGTTTGTCCCCTAGGGTTTTGATTCAGAAATATTTATAAATAGATGCAATAAATTATGCTACAACCATTCAATCAAGAAGTTTTGTAGAAAAATACTTACAAATCATCAAGAAAATAATCATGCAAACCCTAGTTGTAACACCTTCCTTCAAGAAAAACACCATAGAATGCCAAAAATCTCTTCCTTCAACAAGTGCGCCTTCCTCAAATCAGCCAATAACCCAAATGGGGCGCAAATTTCAGACCTCACTAATGAGTGAGTGAAAGATGATGATCAAAATGAGTGTAAAAACCCTCAATATATACTGTATCAATGACCTATCATAAAAAGGCCGACAAGGCCATAATGTCAAAATCATATTGTTTTTACATTAAATTGTCAAATTAAAACCCTAATTGAGTTGCAAAGAGGGTAAAAGTCCCTTCAAGGGAGGCGCTAGCCCCTTCTAGGTAAAATGAGACATCCAGGAGCAAACGTTAGCCCCCCAGGGGCCTCTCCAACATGCCACACGTGCCACTGCTGCCTATTCTACCTCCAAAACTGTCCATGAAGCTAGATGATGTCATGGTGAAGATGGGGATGTCCTAAGCCTTCCAAGGCTAGCGGTCCACTAAAAAGGGGTCATTCCCCCTAGACCGGGCTCTGCCAAAGTGCCTCTGATGGAACGTCCTCTTCTTTTTTGGTGCAAAACCCTGATCAACCATCGTCCTGTCTCTGCCCCTTGATGGGGTCTCAGCATCCATTAGGTGGGCTTTTCAGCCCCATGGAGGTCCAAACTGATTATCTCCCCATGTGTACCGGTCCAAATGGTACCTGTCCGTCGGGCATGGTCCTACACATCAAAAGCTACGCCCTCCATGGGCTCATCAGTCACAGGGATCATAGCAATTTTAATCACATCTCATCATCAATATTATTAAACATATGCATAAAACCCTAATACAACAGTCAATATCTCAAAGACATTACAAAAACCTGCAATACAAGATTGGAGAAAAGACAAAACGTCCTATTGGGCTAGTATCCACAAGAAAAGGAAAGTTTCCAGGAGGATTTCATCCAAGCCATGTAAGTGTTGTGATGTGGCTAAGGGATGTCTAGACATGTGGGTGCAATGAGAGCCAAGGATGCATAATGTTATCTGTGGGTGCCTTTGTAGAAGGCGAGTTGTACCTATCATGGATGCATTTTTTCCAAGCCCATTCTTGCCTTTATTATTTTTCTTGCTTTATTCTTTTATTTTATTTTTCTTCTTCTTTTTCTTTTTATTCAAGGGCTAACAAGAGGACACTGCCTTGGCATGGTGACCAGAGTTGACAATGTTACCCACAAGTACTTTCACAGAGATGAGAAGGCTAGCTCGTGATGAGACCCCCTTTCCCTTGGCCATGCAACCAAATGTCACTGCCCTGGCGTGGTAACCAGATGGTGCCAATGTCATATTGTTAGGTACCCATGAACCTAATAGGTTGGCTCGTGATGAGACCCCCTATCCTCTGACTAGGTCTTGTTTGTTATTTTTTGGGTCCCTCTTGTTTCTTGTTGGGAGGCCTTTTATTGCCTTCTCGGGGATCCCTGGGCGAAGAATCTTGAGGTTTCATTTTAGGCTTTTGTCTTTTACCAACTGCTTTTACCTTCTAGGCCTTTAGCCCCTTCTTCCCACGAGATAAGGTGCAAAACTACAAATAGGTCAACTAAATGCCCGAACAAGGGGAATGGAATAAATGAGTGGGAGACAAGACGAAACAGTGGTGTTATGATGGGAGCAGACGATGGCTCTTCAGAAATTCCCCAGTGGCAAACCAAAACCTATGGGCACATGCTTGCTAGGGCACCCTGTCAATTCCCCCAATCATGGTCAAGTGGGCCAATGTAAGATCCATAAAGTTTTTAGAGATAAAAGGAATCAGATGCATATATTTAAAGGTTTCAATGATCAAAAGCGACACATGCCATGATACCTGGACCAATTACCTCATGGAGCAAGAATCTCTTCTGATACAGGACCAAGCCGATGGTGATGGATGTTGTTGTTGTTGACAAGATAAAGTCGATGGAAGAAGAAAAGGATGGGCCCTCCAGGGCCATGCTTAGGTCAATCATGCTCTCGGTACTCCATGTCTAGAACCTGTGGGCCTCGAGACATGATCTCCTAGTTATCCCTAAAAAGTGGGGATAACAATCTGTAAACACCATTTGGAAGTTAAAGGATCAATCAGGAGCCACAATTTCCTCCTTTGAAGGATTAGCCCAGATGGGAAAAAATCACTTAAAATCCCTCTTCAGAGCTAACCTAAGATTTAATATTGCAAAGATTATAAGGTTGGCTCTGCTTTACCCGAATTTGTTGACAAGGAAGGAAACATAGAACTATTTGCTCAGGTGGGAATGGAGGAACTTAAGGAAAATCTCCACAGTTTTCAAAAGGATAAAAGCATGTGTCCGGATGGATGGACAATTGAATTCTACCTAGGAGTTTTTAAGCTCATCAGACCTGAGCTCCTTCAGGTGGTGGAAGATTCCAGGAGAAATGGGAGACTATATGCCCCTATAAATTCCACTTTCATTGCTCTTCCTAAATCGGATGAGCCACAATCTTTTGATGAATTTAGGCCAATTTCTTTATGCAACTGCGTTTACAAAATAGTGGCCAAAGTCATTGCTTGGAGATTAAAACCTATTATCTCGAGGGACATCTCTCAAGAACAGTTAGATTTTCTAGAGGGGTGACAAATTCATGAAGCAATTGAGGTAGCGCAAGAAGGGAATCGCAGTCTAAAGACCACAAAGTCTCGGGGAGCTATTTTGAAAATTGATTTATCTAAAGCTTTTGACCATGTAAACTGGTCCTATATCATACTTCTCCTCACCCACTTGGGGTTCGAATTTCCTTTTATCAGGTCGGTGATGGCCTTCTTATCCTCTGTTTCTTTTGAAATTCTTATCAATGGTGTCACCTCCCCCTTTTTAAAATCTAAGAGAGGATTAAGACAAGGTTTCCCCCTCTCCCCGCTACTCTTCTTGCTGGTCGCGGAAGGACTAAATCCTTCTATCGATCAGGTTGTTGGATCGGGGGACTTCCAAGGAGTATATTTTGGGCATGTTATCGCACAGATTGTAGTTGGAGTAAAGGACCAGTGAAAGAAAGACAAACTGGCGAAACTGAGACTATCCCACCACTGTCACCTCAATGGGATAGCTCTTTCTGTTTAGGGAGGTAAGGCCCAGGGGAGACGTCCCCAGATACCTGGGTTTTGAGAAGGCAAAGGCTTAAAAGGTTAAGTGATAATATTCCCCCTTACAAGTCACCACCGATCATAAAGTTCGTCTTAATAGTCAATAAAGATAAAAGATAACTGGAAATAGTAACTAAAAGTGTACCTGCCCGAGACAAAGCAACAAGGAAACTAAAGATGTGCAAGGTTACTTGTTGGTTAGTACTTCATATAAAGAACTTTCTGATAATAAGTAATTAACCAATAATATTGATGAAGTAAATCAATGTTGTATAATAGCAATGATTACAGTATATGCCACTTCTCAATAAATGCTATTGAAGCTTCACTATAAGCAATGGAAATTTATCATCAATGTAACAATAATAGAAGCAACGTCTTAGCCAATCACTCAATTGCTTTTAAAAATAAATAAATTCTACAAGGTATAGGTATAGCACAAGTAGATGATAGCAACAAATAGGGTCAGTGAAAGTTAGTCTAATCTAGGGCTAGAAGGGTTAGTAGTTGTTCAAGGTTTTTTTTAGAAGTTGTATGTGATCAAGGTACTCAATACAAGAGGTCTTAGATCAGTGCGTTATTAGGGAAAATGAAGTCAAAAGGCTGCAAATGTTGAAGAGCCTAAATGATAATGGTATGGCCAAAGACAAGAGGGTTAAATGTTGAGGTGTTGCTAAAGCAAGGCCTCAACAATCAAACCCTAGGGGAGAAAGGATCACTAAGGTGTAGAAACCCTATGCCTTAGTGCTCTCTCTTCCTTCTTTAGCTCAATGGCAAGAAATAAAATGGCTAGCTTGAGTGATAGATGCAATGGCTAAGGACAAGAGAGTTTAATGATAAAGTATTGCTATGGCAAGGCTTCATCAATGAAGCCCTAGGGAAAACGACTCACTAAGGTGTAGAAACCCTAGGCCTTAGTGCGTTTTCTCCTTCCTTAACTCAATGACAAGATAAAAAACGACTAGGCTAGAAGAATATGGATAGAGTGTTGCTATGGAAAGGCTCTATCTTACTTCAGCAAATCAAAAGTCTCTTAATCTTAGTAGGGACATGAGACAAGGACCTTAGCATGTGCTTGTCACCTAGGGTTTAATTCAACAAATTATAATAACAAATGCAAGTAAACAATACCATAACCATTCAATTAAGAAGTGTTGCAGAAATTCACTTACATAAACCAAGAAATCATGTAGCAAAACCCTAGTTGTAAACCTTCCACCAAGAGAAATGCCAAAAATGCCAAGAAAAAGTCTTCTTCAACAAGTGAGCCTCAAAATTTCAACCAAAACCCTAGAAGAGGGCACAAATTTCATACCTCACTAATGTGTGAGTAAAAGATGATGAAAATATGAGTGAAACCCCTCAATATATACCATACCAAGTGACCTTATTAAAACTTAGGTCACCAAAAAGCTGACAAGGCCAAAATACCAAAAACATATTGTTTTACATTAAATGTCATAAATTAAACCCTAATCAAGCAAATGTGAGAAGTCATCCCCTTTTTAGGGCAGCATAGGCCTCCTGGAGCAAAACATTAGCCCTCATTGGGTCTCTCCAAGCTGCCACATGTGTCATACTGCCACAACTGTCTCCCCAAAACGTCCTCACTACTGAATGACGTCATAGGAATAATGGGTGACGTTATGGGCCTTCCAAGGCCAACGTCTCAGTGAGAAGGGCACAACCCCCCTGGGTACAGGTCTGCTCAACTGCCTCTAGTGGAATGTTTTTCTCTTCCTTGGTGCAAACACTTTGTCCTGTCTATGTCCCTTGCTAGGGTCTCAGCATCCATCTGGTGGGCTCTTCAGCCCCATGGAGGTCCGAACTGATCATCTCCCCATGTGTACCTGTCCAATGTGGTAACTGTTCGTCGGGTATGTTCCTGCACATCAACTGTTAAGTACCTATACCAAATCTGCAGATATAATTCAATAATACCAAGAATAAACCATAAACCATTCACCATAACATGAACACAAGAAATAGAGAAAACCCTTGAGGTAGGGTAACACTATATATTAATCCTTATGGAAGGATAAAACTCCTCAAGAAATCCTTACTTGTACAATCACAATATTCTTCACTATGTTTCATTACATTGCCTACACTTCTTTATATAGCTCTCCCTATCTCCTAGGAACCTTCTAGAGAGCCTTCTTACATTTATGACATCCAACTACCATAGTGGGTCTTTATTAATATAGTGGACCTAGTCCACCTTACATTGAATGACCACATTCCCATATATTAAATGACTTCCACTAATAACACATAACTACATTCCCATTGGATAGCTCCCTAGGTACCCCATATTACCTCCCTAGGTATACTACATTCCATCCCCCTTCACATGTTTCGTCCTCGAAACATGAGAAGAAACCATACAATATGATCGGCTAAGCAATGTAGCCAACTGGTACCAAGTACGACCATCCATCCATCCCAATGGAAGTCAAACATGGTGTCTATCTGCTACCTTTCCACTCTTATCTTTCTCTGCATCATGTCGGGGTTGCCATGGGATTGTTTCTGTAGCTTGAGCTCTTCCCATAGTGTCGGTAGTCCTCCATGCACCTCTTGATTGGTTTCCTGTTTGGTGCCCTGCTGGGGAATAAATGTGTTGATGCACATGCCCTTGCATTGATGACTTTTGTGTTTCTATATGATGTGGATGGCGATATACAACAACTGTAGGAATTTGTTATTTTTTCTTCAAATCTGCAACACTTTGTGTCTTTGAGTCAATGACCTCCTTAGCTTCCTGATTATGTCCTCCTTATAGTTTTTCTTCATCTCCTTTTGTAGACTCTGCCTCTGATTCAACTTCAGACTGGGCAATAACTTCTTTGCTAGCTTCCATGGGTCCATCTTTCTTACTAAGAGACACATCCTGCAATGTGATTTTCTTTTTCTTGTACCACAACTTTAAAAACTTCTTTTGCACATTAATATTGATGGTACCCACTAATTTTATCCAAGGATATCCCAAAACAATATCCATTTTATTCATATCCATAGCATAAAAATCTGAAAGCAACACATATTTATCCATGGTAATCTTCAAATATTTAAAAATTTGAACATTTTCACCCTCAACCTTTGTGCTTTGAATATTATTTATTGGAACTTGCAATCTATTAACCAACTAAACATTGATAAAATTATGCATGCAACTAGGGTTAATAGAAACAATGATATTTTCTTTATGAATACAACCATGAACCTGTAATATAGATTTTTCACATGAAAATAAACTATTGGTTCTCTCTTTATCCTTATTTTATCCATGAGACCACTTGTCTAACAATATTTTTTCAAATTCTCCATTGGAGAGTGTCATCATCTCTTTATAATCAAGCAATTTCCACCAAATGGCAGCATCACCTTGCAATTTGAGATCTACCCAATGGGGCCAATTCTCTTCCCATGCTGACTTTCTCTCTTTAATGAATGATTTAATACTAGGGCCATCACATTTCCCTGTAAAATACATCTTTCTATGAAAAACCCCAAAAAATAGAACAATAAGTTAAAGCAGAAAATCGCGGTTTTTTCTGGAAAAACCCTGAAAAACTGTTGAATTTAAAATGCTCATAACTTTACTTCCCGAACTCCGTTTCGACTGATTTTTTTTTGAAATTGGGTATTTTTCCGAGAGGAATTAAAATACCCAATTTGTTTATCAAAATTCAGCTCGTAAAGCTTCAGATATGAACCTGAAGTGTGTTGCCCTCTTTTTTTTCCCTAGAAAAAATTCTGCAAAAAGAGAAAACAAATCTTCCCTTATTTGGCCAAGGAAAGTGCTCTGATACCAATTGTTAAGTATCTATACCAAATCTGCAAATATAATTCAATAATACTAAGAATAAACCATAAACCATTCACCATAACATGAACACAAGAAATAGAGAAAACCCTTGAGGTAGGGTAACACCATATATTAATCATTATGGAAGGATAAAACTCCTCAAGCAATCCTTGCTTGTACAATCACAATATTCTTCACTATGTTTCATTACATTGCCTACACTTATTTATATAGCTCTCCCTATCTCCTAGGAACCTTCTAGAGAGTCTTCTCACATTTATTACATCCAACTACCATAGTGGGCCTTTATTAATATAGTGGACCTAGTCCACCTTAAATTGAATGACCACATTCTCATATATTAAATGACTTCCACTAATAACACATAACTACATTCCCATTGGGTACCTCCTTAGGTATACTACATCAACAGATATGCCCTCCATGGGCTCATAAGTCACAAGGATCATAGCAATGTCAATCACGTCTAATCATCAATATTATTAAACATGTGCATAAAACCCCTTTTACCCAGTCAAGTGTTCAAAAACATTATACAAATATGTTATGCAAGTTTGGAGGAAGTGATAGGGTGTCCTATTGGGCTAGTGTCCACTGGGAAAGGTATGCTTCCGAGAGAGATTAAATCCAAGTCATGTAAATGGGTGAGGTGGATAAGGGATCTCCTTTAGCGAAGTTTCTTTCCTTGGCTTTATGATCAAAAGTATTCTTTATCTTTTCTTGATTTCTCGTCATTTGACCCAAGGCACTTATCTTCTTCTCATCTAGCTCAATCAGTTGATTGATCCTTCCTTGGATTGCTTTTGCATCTATGGTGTATTGTTGAACAAAACGAAGGATAGGGATCTGGAGGTTCACAGGAAGCTTTGTTTCAAGTCCATATACCAACTCAAAAGGAGTTTTTCCTATGGAAGTTTTTGTTGTTATTCGATCTGCCCATACTGTGTATTTTATTTTGCTATCCCATGACTTTTTATTCTCTCCGACAAGCTTCTTCAGAATATTCATGAGGTTCTTATTGGTTGATTCTGCAAATCTGTTTCCTTGTGGGTAGTAGTTGGAGGAATGGGACAGGGTAATGCCATATTTGAAACAAAATTCTACCAGGGCGTAAGAGCTAAAAGCTTTGGCATTGTCTGTAGTGATCTTGGAAGGGGCACCGAACCTAATTATGATTCGGTCTTCCAAGAAATTCATGACTACCTCCTCGGTGGCCTTTTTTGTACGAATAGATTCGACCCATCTGGTGAAATAGTCTGTAGCTGTTAGGATCCACCGATAGCCATTACTCGAATTGTCTTTGAATTCACCAACAAAATCCAAACCCCATTACTGAAAGGGTGCCTCTACTACCACTGGCTTTAAGGGTTGTGTTGGGAGTCTCAGTTTGTCGAAGAAGTATTGGCAAGGTTGGCAAGATCGGACGTGTTGGTAAGTGTCTGAAAAAAGCGTTGGCCAATAATAGTCAGCCCTCAAAATCTTATGGGTAGTAGTACGAGCAACAAAATGTCCACCACAATGCCTAGAGTGCAATTCTTCCAGTATCTTCTTTGCCTCTTCCTTGTTCACACATCGAAGTATAACACCATCAGGATTTTTCCACCCAAGTCTATCTTCAGTCAAGTAGTATTTCATTGCTTTCAATCTCAAAGCCCTTCTCTTGTAGTCCACTAAGTGATCAGGGCAAGACAAGTTCTTTAGATAATAAACGATATCAGAATACCATTCGTCATGTTCTAGTTCATTGATCATTATATTTACTTGCTCACTCTCACCCATCTGTATGGCTTCTTGGTTGCTCTCGGTCAGCATTTGGGCTAAACCTTGTCCCTTTATTATCTTGGTGGGTTTTGTTTCTAAGTCATACTCCTGGATTTTGGAAACGCACTTCCCTCAAGTACCCATGCAGTGTTGTTGTGATAAGACGTCCTTCACAGCTGGGTATGGGACATAAGCCTTGATTTTATTGTAACCGATGTAGTTCCTGAAGTGTTTGAGGGACTTGACCAAGGCATAGGCTTGTTTCTCTGTGATGGAGTAGTTTAACTCTGAGTCTCTTAGGACTTTGCTCATAAAGGCCACAGGGTGTTCATAGTTATCAACGTCCTTTTGCATCAGGACACCTGCAATAGTATCCTGGGATGCAAATGAGAATATTACGTAATCCTGCGAGAAATCAGGACTAATCAAGACGGGGGCTTGGGTGATAGCATTTTTTATGTCTTCAAAGGATTTGTTGGTCTCATCTCCCCACCTGAAAGAAACATCAATTTTCAACAAAGCGCTCAAAGGTTTTATCCTCTCGACAAAATTTGGCACAAATCTACGGATGAAGTTGATTTTTCCGAGACAAGATTGCAAAGCTTTTTTGTTGGCCGAAGGGCTGACATCCTCTATCGATTGGACTCTTTCAGGATCAATGGAGACTCCTCCTTGTGAGGCCATGTGTCCTAACAGTTTTCCTTCGTCAATCCCAAAGACAGATTTCTTAGGATTCAATGAGATACCATACTTTCTGCATCGCTCAAAAACAATCCTAAGGTGGGAGAGATGGTCTTTCCTATCCTTGGACACAACTGTAAGGTCATCTTGGTAAATTTCTATGATCTTTTGTATGAGGTCTCTGAAGGCAAAGTCCATTGCTCTCTGAAAAGTGGCACCAACGTTCATAAGACCAAACGACATCCTTAAGTACATAAAAGTTCCCCAAGGTGTAGCGAATGCAGTTTTGAGTTGGTCTTCCCTTTTGAGTAAGACTTGGTTGTACCCTGAGAACCCATCTAGCATAGACATCATCCCTGCCCCCGTGACCCGCTGAAGCAAATGTTCCATATTTGGGAGGGGATAATTATCCTTTAATGACAATTGGTTGAGGTTGCGGAAATCAACACACAGGCGGATATCACCATTTTTCTTCCGAACAACCACCAAGTTTGACATCCAAGAAGAATACCTAATAGGGGCTATGATACCAGCATCGACCATTTTTTGGAGCTCCCTTTTTATTTGGCTTGCCAAATTTGGGTTGATATGCCTTAGCTTTTGTCGGAATGGTTTGGCCCCTTCTACCAAAGGTATGGCATGTTGGATGACATCCCCCCTGTAGGCTTTCAAATCATCATAGTTCCAAGTAAAAGTATCTCTGAATTCTCTAATGAACGCTAATATTTCCTTTCTTTCCTTCTCGGTGGTGCCCTTTCCTATTTTGACCATCCTTGGGTCCATCTCTGTATCGATATTGAATTCTAGGGCTTCTTCAGCTTGCTTGTTGGTTCTCTTTCCCTTAAAAACATCATGCCTGTCAAAAAGGTTTTCTAGGGGAATACAACCCTTTGGCAAGGTATTGCTTTGCAAGTTAATGACTTCTAGATCCATAGAATCGGCCAAGAAAGCAACTTGCGAATCGGTAAACTCTTTGTTGTTCTCCATGAATCTGATAATTTGATCATCGTCCTCGAACACCTGCCAATGTTCCAAATTGTCAGGAACATAAGGCCTAAAAAGAACCTCCATCTTGCACAGGTTGTGAAAAGATCCTTCACATGGTTGTAAAGTAGAAGAAGAGACGGCCAAAGCATAAACCACGTGGTTTTCTTCCTGAGGAACGGCTTCGATTGACACTTTTCTGAAGGATTTTGAAAGGGTTTGAGTCACATCTCGATACTTTTTTAACTTTTCATTTTTAGTGGCAAATCTCATCAAAACTTGCGACACAATGAGGTCTGAGTCCCCCTTTACTTCCAGGATTGTAACACCTTTGTCAATTGCTAAATTGAGACCTAGAATCAAGGTTTCATACTTGGCAACATTGTTGGTGCAATGGAATTCTAGCCTATATGAATGGTAAAAGACTTCACCCGAAGGGGCTGTTAAAACTATTCAAGCGCTTGATCCAGAACTTGAGTGTGATCCATCGAATTCTAAGATCCAGATTCCTTCAGTCTCCTCAACGGTATCCATATCTAACTTCCCTTCTTGGATTAACCAATTATTAAGGCCACTATTGATGCATAAAAGTTGGTCACTTGGCTCATTGGAGGTTTCAACCGGGGAGCCAACGAGAGGCTCATTGTAGATGGTAAAGAACCCCCCTTCGGGATGAGGGATGGTTGCTTTGGACTATTGTTCATGAATACTTCCATTCAAATGTTGTATGAGATCTTTGTGAAGAATAACCCCCAAATTATTTACAACATTGATGACGACTACATTTATCAAGAAAGGAGCATTGGGGCATGAGTTAAAGGCCACCTCGAGGTTGTTAATGATCCCTCTTGCAAAGTCACCCCCGGTAATTGTTTATGAGAGGGTTAGACCTAATTGACACATAACTTCCTATGTCATCATGTTGGTTGTGGCACTTGGGTGCAGGAGACAGTTGTGGAGGAGAGAGTCCTTGACTTGGAGAGTGACATAAAAAGGTGTGAGCTCACGAACTTTGGAAACAGGGTGTCCCACTTGGTGAATAAAAAGAGAGAAGTCTCTGGAAGGATACTGCTCAACGTTTGTAGGTAGGAAAACTTCAACTTCATCTTCAAAATGGGTCCTTTTCAAAGGGGGTTCTTGAGAAGGAATAACACTTTCATGTGAAAGGCTCCATTTTCTCTTGGTGGGGGCAAGTTCGACCTGGAGGAGCCTTGGAGGTTCAGGTTGCATAACAAGATCATTACTCGGATCCCATAGTTCACAATTTTGTAAGAGATCCCTCTGATGAATGTAATCTTCAAACTCAAGGTTCCTTTCAATCTGAAAAGCCAAGTCTCGTGCTTCCTCTAAAGTTGTTGGTGAGCAGTCCTTGATGTTGAATTGCAAGGTTCCTTCCAAGGAGGATAAGAAATGATCGACAATGGCTTACTCTGAGGCCACCTTTGATCGGACCCTTTTGAGGAGAAGGTTGAACCTATCAGTGAAATCTATGACATTTTCACAGGACCCTTTGCAAATGCTAAGGTATTGGGAAAAGGAGTCCTATGAATGCTCACTATCACACCACCTTATTTTAAAGGCCTTTTGTAGTTCTTCAGGGTTTTTTATGCTTCCTTTAGGGCACCTATGGATCCAAACTTTAGCATCCCCTACAAGGGAGCTTTCAAAAAGCCTCATGAAGACATTAGGGTGTTCTTGACCAGCCAAATGAAAATCAAAACTATCACAGAACTGGGTCCAATGTGAGTTTCCAGGGTTACCTTTTCCTGAGAAAAGTGGTAGCCAAGGATTTGCATCCTTGGGTAAGTCATGCAGCCCTCCTTAGGTGTTACTAAAGTCGAAACAGTTGAAACTCTTTGAGTAAGACCATTTGTGAGAATCGAGATTAATTGGGGGTGCAGAGCTTGTTAGGGTGACAGTGGCCACAGTAGAGGGATTGAGTATTGTCGCCCACTACGGGTCGTCATTGGTGGAGTCGCCAGATAGTTTACTTGAAACTACCAAAGAAAAGGGGAAAAACACCCTAGTGGAGTCGCCGGGCAAGCTTGTAAGAAAAGGTCTCTAAGGCAAGGCTTACCGAAAAGATTTGTCATTTGAGGAAGATTGACTCAGTGTTCCCCGACAACGGCGCCAAAATGTTATTGCACAGTTTGTAGCTACGTCAAAAAGCTAGAGGATAGAGGCCAAACTGGCATAAAAGGAACCTACCCCACCCAATGTCACCTCAATGGGGAGGTTCTTTCTATTTAGGGAGGTTAGCCGAGGGGAGACGTCCCCGGTAACCTGGGGTTTTGAAGAGGCAAAGATATAAAGGTTAAGGTTAAAGTCCCTCCTCATAGGTTACCACCAAGATCAGATAGTCCGGCTAATCAACCAATAAATGAAGTGTATGCCCAAATGAGAACACCTTCCCAGAACAAGACAATAGCAAAAGAATATATGCAGGCTATAATTCAGTGGGTTAGTACTTCATGTAACTATCTGACATCAATATATAAGCAATGTGAAACAACAGATATTAATGAGATCAACGTTTTATCAATATAGTAATGGAGAATATCAATTCATCAATAACTATTGAGATGATGTAGCTAACAATGTATCTAACCAATCTTTTACTCAATAAATGCTTTCAACCATCATCTAATTGCTTATCATCAAAAGGTGTTGCGTCAAGATGGAATAACCAAGTATGATGTCAGCCTAGTTAGGGTTAGCTAGTTAGTTAGGGTTTCAAATTTAAAAGTTTTGAGAGGTTGTTTGAGCACTATCACTTCAACGTTGTGGATCTAAGATCAGTGCCTAGGGGTAGATGGAGTCAATTAAGGAGAGGACACAGAGTTAAAGGAATAAAGGCTAAGGACAAGAGGAAAGGGTTCTAGAGTGCTGCAATGGCAGGGCCCTAGAATTAAAACCCTAGGGGAAAGAGGCTCACTCCAGTGTTGCTTAAGCAAGGCCTCGTGCTCTTTCCTCCTTCCTTAGGTCAAAATTGGCAAAACGACTAGCATATTATAAGATAAAACAAGAGAGTGGGGTGAGGGAGAGTGTTGCAATGGCAAGGCTCTATCGCCAAACCCTAGAAGACGGATGGCCCTAGGTGTAGATAACCTAGGCCTAGGACGTCACCTCCTTTTTAACCTTTAAAAACACAGCTAGCACAAGGGGAAGAAGTGAAAAGAGTGTAGCAAAGGCTAGGTTCTTCCTTCCTTCTTCAATGGCTGAATATTTCTCATTTAGGGGACATGAAACAAGGACCTACTTGTGTGCTTGTCACCTAGGGTTTTAAATTAGCAAATTTATAAGTAAATGCAAGAATATAAACCTACAACCATTCAATTAAGAAGTTTTGCAAGAAAAGACTTACATATCATGATGAAAAAGCATATGCAAACCCTAGTTGTAAACCTTCCTTCAAGAAAAATGCCACTTTAAAAGACCAAATACCCAACAAGGGCGCAAAAATGAGACCTCACAAGAGAGTGAGTTGTGTTGTTATGTCAAAATGAGGGAAAAACTCCTCAATATATAGTGTATCATGACCTATAATTAAAATTAGGTCATTAAAAATAGCCGACAAGGCTACATACCAAAATCATATTGTTTTTACATTAAATTGTTAAATTAAAGCCCTAAATGAGCATAAGCAAGACGTCAAGCCCTCCTAAGGGAGACGTTGGCCCTTTTTAGGGAAAAATCCAGCACAAATGATAAGACGTTGGCCCTCTTTGGGCCTCCAAACCCTACCACACGTGCCAACTTCCCTGTCTAACTACCATACGCTGAAGGTGACGTCAGTGGCTCCTAGGAGACGTCCTGGGCCATCAAAGGAAAACGTTCCACCTGAAGTGGATCAACACTCTTGGGTTGGGCTCAACCAAAGTGTACTGGATGGAACGTCGTTCTTCTTCTCAAGTGTAAAATCTCAACCAAGTATTGTCCTGTCTCTACCCCTGATGGGGTCCCAACAACCATTTGATGGGCTCTTCAGCCCCATGGAGGTCCGAACTCATCATCTCCCCATGTGTACCGGTCCAACTGGTACCTGTCCGTCGGGCATGGTCCTGCACATCAAAAACTCTGCCCTCCATGGGCTCATTAGTCACAAGGATCATAGCAATGTTAATCACGTTTCACCATTAATGTTATCAAACATATGCATAAAAACCCTGATATATCATTCAATAGCTCAAAGATATTACAAAGACCTACAATACAAAGCCGAAGAAAAAGACAAAATACCCTATTGGGCTAGTATCCATAAGGAAATGAAAGTTTCCAGGGGGTATCATCCAAGCCATGTAAAACGAAGTGATGTGGTCAAGGGATGTCTAGACATATGGGTAGAGTGAAAGACAGGGATGCATGATATTACTTGCGGGTGTCTTTGTAGAAGGCGAGTTGTACCCCTCATGGATGTTATTCTTTCCAAGCCCTTTATTGCCTTTATTCTTTCTTTTCTTTATTTCTTTTCCTTTTTTAATTTCAAGGTCTAACTAGAGGACACTGCCTTGGCGTGGTGACCAGAGCTGACAGTGTTACCCACAAGCACTTTCACAGAGATGATAAGGTTGGCTCGTGATGAGACCCCCTTTCCCTTGGCCATGCAACCAAAGGTCACTGCCCTGGCGTGGTAACCATATAGTGGCAATGTCATTTTGTTAGGTAGCCATGAACATAATAGGCTGGCTCGTGATGAGACCCGCTATCCTCTTGGCTAGGTCTTGTTTTTATTTTTCTTTAGGTCCCTCTTATTTCTTACTGAGAGGCTTTTTATTGCCTTCTCGGGGATCCCTGGGCGAGGCATCTCTAGGTTTCATTTTTTATGGCTTTTATCTTTTACCAGTTGCTTTTACCTTCTGGGCCTTTAGCCCCTTCTTCCCGCAAGATAAGGTGCAACCCCACAAACGGATCATCCTAATGCCCGGGCTAGGGGAATGGGACAGATGAGTGGGAGATAAGATGTAAAAGTGATGATATGATGGGAGTGGACGATGGCTCTTCAGAAATCCCCCCGGTGGAAAGCCAAAACCTATGGGTACAGGCTTGCTAGGACACCCTGTCAGTCCCCCCAACCATGGTCAAGTGGGTTAATGTAAGATCCAAGCAGTCGTCAGAAATAAAAGGAATTTGATGCATATATCTAAAGGTTATAATGATAAAAAAATGACACATACCATGATACCTGGACCAATTACCTTATGGAGCAAGAGTCTTCTCCGATACAAGTCCAAGCCGAAGGTGATGGATGTTGCTGCTGCTGCTGACAAGACAAGTCTGATGAAGGAGAAGAAAGATAGGCCCTCCAGGGCCATGCTCAGGTCAATCCTGCTCTCGGTACTCCATGTCTAGGACTTGTGGGCCTCAAGACATGATCTCCTAGTTATCCCTAGAAATCGGGGATAACAGGACCAAGCCGAAGGTGATGGATGTTGTTGCTGCTGACAAAGTGGAGGCGTTGAAAGGAAGAAAAGATGGGCCCTACAGGTCCATGCTCAAGTCGATCTGGCTCTCGGTACTCCATGTCTAGGACCTGTGGGCCTTGAGACATAATCTCCTTAGTTATCCCTAAAAGTGGGGATAACAGGGTCGAGGCTTCGAATTACTCACCTCCTCTTTGTGGATAATATCCTCATATTTTGCAGTGGGCGTCTGAGGGATGCAGAAAAACTTGCAGAGATTCTCAAACTATTTCAAGCTTCCACTGGAATGGTCATCAATGTTCAGAAATCCACTCTATCCTTCACAGGTATGGTGGCAGCCTCAGAAACTCATTACAAAAAACTTTTCCCTTTCCCGACCATTTATTTCTCAGAGGGCATCAAATACCTGGGTTTTCATCTTAAGCTAAGTGACTATCGAAAAACTGATTGGCACTGGCTCCTAGATAAATTAGAAAAACATCTCAAAAGTTGGAGTTCCAGGTGGCTCTCCAGAGCGAGCAGACTTACCTTGGCCAAATCAGTGTTGGAAGCCATCCATGTCCATTGGATGTCTCTAGCTTGGATCCCGTAGGGAATATTGGAGAAGGCCCGAAGAATTTGCTTCTGTTTTATTTGGTTGGGTACTCATGATCATCATACCCTTCCATGGGTGAAATGGGAACGCCTTGCCTGCCCAAAGGCTTTAGGTGGATGGGGATTGAAGAATATCTTCCTTTTCTCCAAAGCATTGGCCGCCAAAGTTGGATGGAGGTTGATATCAACTACCAAAATGTGGACAAAAGTTGCTTATCATAAATATATCAGGCCAGATTCAGTGGAATACTGGATTCGGAAACCAGAAAAATCTCATCCCCTTAGCTCTATTATTTGGAAAGGGATGATCTCATCCTTCTTTATCATTAGTGACGGTATGGCCTGGCAAATTGGAAGGGGGGAATCGAGTTAGGATTGGGATTGACCCTTGTCCAGGTAGCGTACAATCTCATATTCTCCCTATTGAAATCAGTGACATTCTTAATGAGTAGGACCTCCACTTCATCTCTCAGGTATCAGATCCAGAATCCACCTCTATCTAGCAGCAAGGTTGGTTGGGCGTTGATTCCTTTGGTTTGTAAGGTAATCAATCTCTTCTCTGGAACAATTATACAAGGGCCCTCCGCTCGGGACATATTTGAATTATCAATAGAGATGATGAATTAGCATGGCAGAAAGATCCACATGGATTTTATACTCCAAAATTGAGATATATTGCTTTAAATGTCCAAATTATGCATAGGGATCAAAGTTGGTGGTGGCAAGGTCTCTAGAAGTCAAAATGCCCACAAAAAGATAAAGATTTTTATGTGATGTATTATCTACAATAAAATACCAATTTGGGATAATATGAGGAAGCCAAACATAGCAGGCCTCGGTTGGTGTCCTCTATGCAAAGGGGCAAATGAATCATGTTTTCACCTCTTCATTAATTGTCCTTTTTCTCAAAGGGTATTGGAGGAAATTACACTTCGACTGAATCAGGGTATGATATGGGACGGTACCATAGTGGAATTGGCTTGGCAGGTCTGGTGCCAGGATCTTGCTCACAAAATGATAAAATCACTTCCCCTTATAATTTGTTGGGGCATTTGGCTAGCCCATAAAAAATATATTTTTCAGGATCGACCCTTTCTTCCATATTATATTGTTGCTCAGGGTCTCTCGATCATTTCTCACTTTCCATAGGAAAAAGACTCTCCTATTGTCCGAATTATCTCTCTTGAATCTATTAACTGCACCTATCATTGGGCCTTCATTGATGGTGCTTCACAAAATGATCAACAGATTTGTGGGGGGGGGAGCGGTTTTATATCTGTCGAATTCACATTTCTTCAAAATCAAGATGGGATTGGGAATGGGATCAAACAACTATGTTGATCTTATGTCATTAAAGATGCTATTACAATTTGCAGTGGAAAAAGAGATTCATTCTATTCAACTCTTTGGTGACTCTATGAATGCTATCAATTGGTCTTGGAAAACTCAAATATGTCACAATATCATTTTATTGCCTATATTGGAAGAAATATTTAAACTTTTGAATGCATTTGCATCTCACACCCTCTCTCATGTATATAGGGAATGCAACTAGCTAGCATACTCATTATCAAAAGATGGACTTCAACTCATTTTTGGCAATTGGCACATCTCGGAAATGGCGGGGGAGGAGGGTTATGAATTCTACCATAGGCCTTTCTTAGAAAATTTCATTCAACCAACTTAATATCACTCTTTATTTTTGTGGATTCGACTTTCAAAACATAACAAATCATGTATGTAAAAATGTAATCAGAACCGTTGAAAAGTACTTGCTGCGACAATTACTATGTCCATAAGCTACAAACATTAAATCTATGCTATTGATGCTCTTTACTTGAGCTCTATTTTTTTTCAAAATCTGATGTATATTCACTATGTTATGAACTTTTTTTTAGATGACACTCCTTTTTGTTTTTGGAGTTATTCCTAGTCGGTTACAGCGGCCATGAATCATCTGATGTTTATTCCAAATGATCAGTACTATATGACACCTAAAGAATATAATTTTGTCTCCTCAGATAAATAAAATTGTGTTTTGTTTGCGATATATATATATATATATAACACTTCTTTCATAGTAGTCATTTATTTGACAATTTATATTTATTAATAAGATATTTTGCATATATGAAAGCATCATGACATATGTTGTGTTTATCTATTACCTTTTATATGTTTTAGTAGTTCTATCTTTATGAGGTTCTATTTAATTACCTTTTATATGTTTTAGTAGTTCTATCTTTATGAGGTTCTATTTAATTACCTTTTATATGTTTTAGTAGTTCTATCTTTATGAGGATTCTATTTAAACTTGAATCTAAGTAGGGTAAGCAAGTTATTAAGTGGTTTGACGTAATTAATCCTCTATATGTTACTTATTTAATCATTCTCAAATAACTTACATTTAATTAATCGTGATGGATTACTTACTTAATCATTCTTAAAATAGTTTTATATGGGGATAAATTACATTTAATTAATTGTGATGGATTTATTGAATAATTTTATGAAATTCCTTACAAAATGTACATATAAGGATTAGAGAGCTTAAGGAAAAAAATTAAACAATATTGAATATTCATTTATAATTGCATGTTGTCTAAATTTGAAGCTGTATATATGATTACAAAAAAATTGTAGTGGAATTATGGTAGGTTGTAATAATGAGAATATACTTATATTAAGTTTTTGAAAATGATGGTTATCATTTAGTCTTATCGATGAAATTAATAAAGGTTCATGGTAACCATTTAGATATATTGAAAGATTATTTGGTTGATTTTGTTTCGAGGACGTCACTTCTTGAAGAGGGGACAAATGATAATAAAAAGAACTTGATCAATTTGAAAGGACGAACTTGTAAATTTTATAATGATGATAACCTATTGTAGTCCTTGTAACAATGACCAACTTGGAAGGATGAGATAAACAAGAAGAGTAATAGGCAGATACTTAAGGCCATTGATTGGAAGTTTCACAAACTAGTGTAAAAAACCAATAAGAAGCACTAGCCTATGGAGGATTTTAGATTTAAGGAATAATCATGATGGAATAACTTAACACTCTTCAGGTATCCCATGAATGAATAACCCCATGGAAAATGGTTGTTGAATCACAAAATTAGTTCTTTATAGGAGCAAAATAAGAATCATTATAAGGTCTAAATAATGACAATGTCTATCGGGAAGCAAATGTTGTCGATTAACCAATCGAGTTAAATGATTGGGATAATGATGTAGCCATTTTAAGGAAAAGGTATGATGGCATTAAATATTAAAGAGATAATAAACCCATGAGTACTTGTAAGATGGGAATAAAGTAGACTAATCAGAAATTATGAAAATTCCACAAGAAGAAGGGGGTAAACAACGTAGCATAAAAACAATATTCTCCTAGTCAATCAAAGATTAGTGATAACAACAATATGGAATTGTTACGATTAGAGAAATTAGTTAAAGCTCATATGACTCCCTTGAGAGGTAGACCTAATGGATATCATTGAATTCAAGGGTATACCTAATGGATAACATTGAAGTGCTAGAGGGACTATGAAAATGTTATAAATCTTAGGGCTAATTTATGTGATAATAGTGAAGGGTGTCTCTCTCTCAAGTGGAAGCTCACTTAAGGATATCGATGAGTGGATTGAGCAACATGAATGATGAATAAGAATGATTCATAAGGATCATAGTGATGACCTATATAATTTTATAAATTTCAAGATAAGAACTTATGAACTAAAACCCTTGTAATTGGTGACAAGTGATATACTAGGAAAATGTTTAAATAGTCAAAGATAAAAATTGTATACTTTTGGTAAAGGAAATGGATTATGTGATAGATTGAGTCTTAGAGATCCATGAGCATACCATGAAGAGTAATAAGTTGGTCTGTCAATGATTGGTTGTGTATTTGGATTTGGTGAGTTTATCCTTTCGAGAGTGAACAATGATAACTTAAATATGATGACCTAGTCTTTACATGCTATTGGGTATAGAATTCCTTGAAAAAATAAGCCATAGATGTAAAGTGATATAAGAACCTTCGATAATGATCAAAATATATACAAAATTGAGAATTAAATATCGACAAATTATGGCATGCTAGTAAGGTCAATAATAACTCAATGCTAAATTTCACAGAATTTTCCTAGGTGGGAAATAATACATGTCTAAAGATTGTGGCTTACTTGAAAGTTTAACAATGTATTCAAATGAGGAAAATATATGAAAACTTTAACATATTGATAGAGTGACTATACATATCCCCTAAATGGCCAACCTTTTTGTTGAAAGAAGAGGAAATGATAAAAAAAAAACAATCAGTATCTAGATGGTCACATGGCACTCATAGTATTGATAATCCTTTGTATAACATATTGATAGGGTGACTATACATATCCCCTAAATGGTCAACCTTTTGGTTGAAAGAAGAGGAAATGATAATAAAAAACGATCGGTATCTGGATGATCACATGGCACTCATAGTATTGATAATCCTTTGTATAGTTAGCCTAGGATGACAAACTTAACCAAGTAGATCCATACGCTAGATGGATATTTGATGATATTATTGCATTAAATGTAAAAATTGGTATTCATTATTTATTTATTGATGTAGGCTAGTGAATTTGATTTTGTTAATGAATCATGCTAAGAATGTCAATGGTATTTTATTACTCTCCATGCGCTATGTGTTGAGTTGATTATCATATTCATGATCTATTATGTTATCTTAAGAACCCTGTGGTAATTACATATGAGGTTATGTTATGCTAACATGTGATTCTGTTTAATTATGTGATTTTGTTTAATTATGTTGATGAAATGCTATGTCTTTGATAAAGATGTGTTGAGGTTATAATTTTTATTAATATATTTCCTGATGTGATGACATGATGTAATTGCATGGAATTATTTCATGATAAGATGTGTTATGATGAGATGCATGATCATGTGATTATGACAATGATGTATTTTCATGATGGCATACGAGAATTAACATATGGATTCTTCTTTACGAGATGTTGATATTATGGTTATAACTAATGCATTGGTTGCATTTTGTGAGGTGGTGATTGACAGGAAATCCACCAGTGGGGCCAGTTTATTTGATGATCTCGTGGGAGCTCATACCTACAAATGAGAATATCTACAAGTAACACGTTATGGGTTGGGGACAAACTCAATCAACCAACCTATGCCAATGGTTATTTTGCCTAGTGGGACCATATTGAAAAGGCCATAGTGTCTGATATAGAGTCGTGATGTTGAAGTCCTGGAGAAGGGCTAGAGTATTACTCGCCAATGGTGTTGTGGGATTGAAGTTCGATGTATGAGACTTGTAACCGATAGTTGTGGAAGGAGTTTAGGTCATCCTTTCGAGATGTCTAGGGTACATGAGTACCATATTGGATGCATGGTTGGGCATATGAGGTCTGTAGCCTTCGGGCTTTGAATAGACCAATACGCTTTATTCCAGATTCTGAAAGTAGAGAAGAAAAGATAGAGAGTATTGTACTTCCCCGATGTTTTGTGATGTGGAATTTCGATGTTTGTTGCAGTCACTTGGGTGGCTTTATACTATTCCAGCATAGGGTGTTGTGGAAGCTACGGGGAGCAAATTAAAAATCTATAAGTAACATAATTAACGTTAACTTCGAGACAAAGTTCTTTGAAGAGGGAGTATGTAATGTCGCATATTATTTAATAAATAATAATAATAATAAAGATAAAAAATGGTATAAAAATAGAAAGAAAAGAAATAATAAATAAAGTAAAAGCTTAAAAATAAATAAATAAAATAAATTACTTTATTAATAGAGTAAAAGGGTAAAAATAAGAAAAAGATAAATTTATCGAAAACTAAATTAAGAAAGGTTAAGAAAAAAGAAATTGCATGATTAATGACAAATGTAAAAAGAAATTGCCCCATATTATTTAATAAATAATAACAATTAATAATAATAACAATAAAAAAGATAAACAAATGGTATAAAAATAGAAAGGAAAAAATAATAAATAAAGTAAAAGCTTAAAAATAATAAATAAAAGAAATTATTTTATTAATAAAGTAAAAGGGTAAAAATAAAATAAAAAAAGATAAATTTATGGAAAACTAAATTAAGAAAGGTTAAGAAAAAGGAAATTGCATGATGAATGAAAAATGTAACAGGTAAAAAAGGAAGTGGGGAATCTTTTGTTGGTGTAATTCATAGAAATACTTGGAAACTGGCATAGGGAGTTGATTGAAGGTTCGGAGGCTCTTAGTTGCAATGACTGAGGGATTGGTTGGGTGGAGAGTTGTCCCCCACACTTTGTTGCAACATGCTAGATCAAAGCTCAGACTGCAATAGTTCGACATATATAGCTTTGTAAGTAAGTCGATGTCTTTAACTCTCAGGTAAACTTCTCAAACCAAGTCCTTGTCCTTAACCATTCGAACACAATGATAGTACCTTGTTTGATCATGTAGGAAGACCCTCATTAGGTTGAAAACCCTAGCCTAGAAGTGAAGAGACAAGGTCGTTGAGGTGACAGTGGGTGGCTTGCCTATCCATTATCCCAAACTCTTCCTTGCAGGGCGCCATTATCCCAAACTCTTCCTTGCAGGGCGGGACTTTCCCTTGACAAAAGTTTGAACAATAACAAATAGGCTGCAAAATTATGGTAAAATCAGACTAGCTAGGAATCCTTAAACTAATTCAATTGTATCATTTGACTTATAATTATTTGTGGAGGTTGACTTCAACCAAAAAAAACTGAGAGTGCTTTTGTTTTTGTAAACAACTTTCTTGACTCGCACTATTATTACTCATTAAGCCTGTTAATATAATTCTATTCTATATTGCTTTACTCATTAAGCCTGTTAATATAATTCTATTCTATGTTGCTTTACTCATTAATCCTGTTAATATAATTCTATTCTATGTTGCTTAGAGTCCACTTCTCTGCTAGTGCTAAAGAAATAAATAGTGACTTACCATGCTTTCCGAGACTTGGGGTTTTCTTGGAAATTTGTGTATCCTGCTGCAAATCCCATTATTTTTTCTAGTTCTGTTATGGTTATGGGACGCAAATTTTCTTCGTCGTAGTCAAGAACTCTTTGAATGTGTCTTTTTCCTTCCGAGTAGTTTGAACTGAGAACACACTGAAAATATGCAAAATAACACCTAAGTATGTGATGAAAGGTGCATGATAAATCAATATTTCAGAAAATTATCGTGAATGAGAATCTACTTGATTTGGTGACCATCTTAAAATTGTAAGGCTTTCCCCTAAGTTATAATAGTATTCTAGTATGCTGCTCATAAAAATATTAACGAAAGAGTTGTGTTTCAGAAAGATGTTGGGCAAAACAAGTTGAGAAAGAAGGCAACTGTATCCAAAAAAATGTAGACAGGAATCACAAGCTTCCTCGTTCCAATAAAACTTCAAAAATTCCAAGGAAAAGAGTATTGTTGCATGTAATAATTTCACTGTTTGCAAAATGGCATCACAATGGAAATAGGTAATATACTACGTTAAGAGTGCTTTCAATTCAAGTCATAATGCTTAAAACGTAATAATTTCACCCTTTCCGAAAAAAGCATCACAATGGAAATAGCTAATGTATTAAGTTAAAAGGGCCTTCAAAAGATCTATCCTTAGGATTCATCCATTTACCATTATCTCATTTCTTTGGGCAGAAATCCATCATCCTGGGCATATAGTGTCAATCTGTCCCATTATATGCAATGTTTTTCTTGTAGAATCTATGTGAATATGTTATCAATACAATCCCTCTTTTCCCATATGAAGAAAACATAATTTATAATTGTTTCTATACCAAAAAAGTTCATGGCTAAGCATCAACTAAAATGCCCTTTTTACCGGTGAAATTTCCTTCTTTCTCAGTGATTATTCTGATTTTTTTTTTCGCTGGAGTTTAGAATCTGCAGTTTCACCGTGCCAAGACTGCAATTTCACTTCATCAAAAATGTGATCTAAGGTATTTTTTGAGTTTCTGAATCGACCCTTAACATCCAAACTACAATTCCTGCAATGGATTGTCCAGAAATTTAAAAAAAAAAAAACTTTATTTGCTACATTCTGGTGAAGCTAGGGCGTTTTAGTTAACACTTAGACAATGCCATCGCCATCCTTGAAACACGGGTCAACATTAGGAAGAATGAGACATCAATGCAACCTCTACTGTGTAAATTCGGAGAGCCTTAATTCCTTTTATATAGAGAGATATCAAATAAAGACATTAAAAAAATCAGCTATATGTTCCCTAAATCAAGATATCAACGCGTAGATACTTTACCAGAGTCTTGGTTTGCAGAGCCGTTGCATTTTCTAAGACACTTTGTAAACTTGTTGATAAATTTTCTCGTACTTTAGGAAGGGACTTTGGAAATGGAATATTGGTCCAATAAAGTCTTCTTCTTCTGGTAGGTGTTAGATCTTGTGAGTCCATTTCAATAGGGAGGCACCCTAAATACTTTGAAATTTCATCTCTATCTATCCATGACATTGATGCCACATTCTCGACCAGAAACCTGAAAGGCATTACATAATATATTAGCTGCCAAAAGCATTATGAAAATGGGGAATCACATTCACAGTCCAATTCTCTCAAATTCCATCCGATATAAATAACCCCTATTATAATATCCCTATTATAATATGTAATTACTTTTAAACCAAGAGGCCGTATTTTCGTGGTTCCAGTAGAGATGTAGTCACTATTGCAATTACCACGGGGTAATACCGTTATCAAAATTAGCATGTCAAATGTCCCTATGCCATGTTAGGGCCTCAAAATTAATAAAAAGATATAAACTTGATATGCAAATTGCCAAATTAGTTTTTTGGTATTTTGCACTATGTAGCAAAATATAGGGCCCGACATATTGATAAGAGCATAGTAGCAAGACAGGGCCCCCAAATTGACCTTTGCTTTACACAAATTCGGCGGCAGTACGAAATTCGGTGAATACCCATAAACCCACACTCAAAAATATTTGAAAAAACCCTTTAAAAAACTATAACTATAAACTAAATCACCCAATTTTCCACACATTAATTATTTTTTCCGATTTATTGCTCATTCTTAAGGATGATATTCTTCTAAAATTTGGTGCAAAAAGCATATTGTAGCATCGATGAGATGTATTGGAGCCATACTGGACTTTTTAGTTACATATTTTTCCGTCGAATCTTATTCCAATATTGCCTCTATGTATCAAAGGTGGCATAATGATATGTTGTGCTTTACTTACATATTTTTCCGTCGAATCTTATTCGAATATTGCCTCTATGGATAAGAGAGATCAAATAAAGAAAACCATAAAACGTAAGGGGGAACCCCTCAATTCAGTGGCAAATTAATGAAAGAGGGCCTTGGAGCCACTTGAGCGGCTGCAAGATGGGAAATAATTTATCCAACATTACTCTTTGTTGTATAGATTTCCCTAGATTTTAAAATTTTGATTTTAGTTGGCCCAACTTAATATGTCATATATATATATGTGTGTGTGTGGGCTTCGTTTGACTATTAATAATTTGGGACTTTACTATTTAAAAAGTGGATCATGAAAGCAACCTCCACAAGAAATCTAAACTTGAAAACATAGACTAGTTTAGGTAGAAATAGGCACAAGCATAGAGTCTACATTACGAGGTCCAAAAACTTGTCAATGGGAAACTGCGAAAACAAATAGACACCAAGAAGTAACTAAGCCATTGACAAGAGGAGGTTGGTTGTGGTTTTTTAGGGCAAGGCCATGTTACCCCCCTAGTTGCACCAGGCAGGGTTGACAATGATCTGCAAAGGTTGAACAAGTAAATTGTTCAAAATCAAAGTTCAGAAGTCTAGCCGGGTCTTATGATCCGTTCAAAATTTCTTCTTCTTCTTCTTCTTCTTCTTCTTCTTCTTCATGCATGATACATACCCCCATGGGGGGGATTGTAATAAAATGAGCTAGCATGATGACCTTGTTATGTAAAAGGGTTAGCCCCCTAAGACTTAATCATGAGTGCATACTCTAGAGTGTTTATTTTTTACTTGTTAATTATATCTTGTTGTTTAAGCGAGTTATAATTTCTAAGTTTTTTCACTCATTACCTCCAAAGATGGAGTGTGTATTGATGGTTAGGCCTTAGTATGTCATCTAAGTCTAGTGTCTAATGTATATTACCATGCTATTCATTGGGCTTGAGTCTCATGAACATGCCCTAAGTCCCCCTTAAGATTTTTTTTATTTTTTAATAAGTTGTAAAAATTCCCGCAAAATGAGATGTTTACCTTGTAAATGGATGTAATAATTAAAAAAGTGGTACTAGGAGATGTTGTGTGCCTTGGGGGTGTTCGTTTTCTAACCCAAAATACCCTTTTACCCATGTACCCCTTTTTTGAGATAAATGATTGACTTATTCTCTTATAAAAGTCATTTTTACTCAAAAATGTGAAAAAAGACCAAAAAATAAGCTTTCCTATTTTCAAGGAAACATGTTTGGAACATGTTTTCAGCTAACTCTCTCTCCCTCTCTCTCTCTCTCTCTGTTCCACTAATTGTTAGTGGCACTTGAGAATGAGTTAAAGCGAGTTAGTGGGGGGTTCTCTCTACTTGGTGGAGATCGCAAGAACTAGTGCGCACCTCTTGAAGGGATGTGGTGCATTTTGAGAGGGGCGTCAATCCTAAGGAGGTCATCGCCTTCCCTTGTCAATGTGGTGTCCTCTCATCCCTTTATCCTTCACTCAAGGAAAGTTAACTAATCTTTGAGGAGAGGTGGTTGCAATCCAAGCCTCCATTTGTCAATTCTTCCTTGGGATATGCGCCCTCCCTCCCTCTTTGGGAAGTGTGCCCCTGCTCCTAGATAACCAAGCATTATCTCCCATTTTTCTCTATATTTTCGGGACTGGAGAAATGTTTTTACTCTATTGTTGTAATCATTTGATATTGGAATAAATATAAAGACTTTGGAGGTCATATGGTGAATGGTGTCATTGGTGTGGATGCTTGATGTTTATGCTTAAACTTGAGATAACCTTAGCTTAGTTCAATTTTGCATGTATTTTCATTAAAGAGGCCTTTGAAGGTGTGCTATCACAGAGTAGGGTAAGATCTATTTGGCTATCTTGCTTCTTAGATTTTACTGTATTTTTACATTAAAAGTTTTGATTTGCATGTCCTTTTAGATGAACTAACATGTTATCCAAGTCTTTTGTGTAGGAATCATCTCTTCTAACAGATTTTTTGCAAGTAGATTAAGCTTTATAAGTTCCTACAACTGGAGAAGTGATCGATTTAAGTTCAATCCCTCACGTGCTCCAAGATTTTCAAGAACAAAGTCCCTCAACTATTCATTGGAGGACTCCATAGCTCAAAAGGAATTCCACATTACAAGCGCCTTCTTTCTATCTCTTTCTCAACAAATTTTAAAATCATCTTGGTACCTTTTATTTTCGCATGCAATAGTTAGATACAAATTTCATTCTAAATTTCAAATATTTAACCTTGCATGCAAAGTGAGAATTGATCTACTTTCCACTCATAATTCACATATCTATTGATAGATCTAGTCTAGGAAAGGCCTTCTATTTACTAGATAAAGGATAGATCTTTCATTTTTCGCAATAAATAATGTCTTACCTCTATATCTAACTTATTTAGGTGACTTTTGCTTGTTGTTCATGTTATCCCCTATCCTAGGGATAACTAAGGAGATTATGTCTCGAGGCCCATAGGTCCTAAACATGGAGTACCGAGAGCCATATTGACTTGAGCTTGGCCCTGGAGGGCCCATCTTTTCTTTAGCGCCTCCTATCCATCAGCGACAGAGCATTCATCCCATCGTCCTAGTTCTGAAGTAGAAGTGGGTCTTGCTCCATGAGGTAATGAGTTTGGGTATCATGGTATGTGTCACTTTGATTCTCAAAACATTTGAATATGTGCATTGAATTCTCTTTTGTTTCATGACGTTTGCTTGGAAATTATGCCCTTTAACTTGTCCATACCTGGGGGGGATGATAGAGTGCCCTAGTAAGTTGGTTCCCTTAGGGATTAGTTGCCACTAGGTAGGTCTATGAAAGATCATCGTCCATTCCTTCCATACTTACCACTTTTCATCATTATCCCTCTCATTTATCCCCTACAGTGGTTCAAGCATTGGGTTTGCCAAGCTAGTAAGGGTTGTACCTTGCCTTGTGGGAAGAAGGGCCTAAAGGCCTAGAGGGTAAAAGTCGCTGGCAAAAGTTAAAAGTTGGGATGAAACCTTGAGATGCTTTGCCCAGGGATTCCCAAGAAAGCAATAAAAGGATTCTTAGCAAGAAAAGGGGACCCATAAAATAAAATAAAACGCAAGGCTTAGTTGGTGGATAGGAGGTCTCATCATGAGCCGACCTATTAAGTCCATGGGCATGTAGCGGTATGACACTACTATTTATCTGGTCACCAAACCAGGATAGCGGCTCTTGGTGGCATAGCCAGGAGAAAGGGGGTCTCATCATGAGCCAGCCTTCTCATTTTCGTGAAATGCTTGTGGGTAGCATTGTCACCACTGGTCACCACGCCAAGAAAGTGTCCTCCAACTAGTCTTTGAAAGAAAAAAGAAATAAGACAAAGAATAAAAGGAATTGAATGGGCTAGGAAACAATGGCATCCATGACAAGGTGCAGCTCACCCTCTACAGAGGCACCCATAGGTAAGACCTACATTTCCCTGTTATCACTGCACCCCTTGCCCAAACATCCCCTACACCATCTCATGCATTTACCTTACCTAGATTGGTCTTCACCTGGAAACACCCCACACCTGAGAAGGATTAGCCCAATAGGACATCTTGAGACCCTCTCCAAACCTGGCTTGTTAAATAGCATAACGTCTTTGAGCATTTGTCTGGGTAAAGGGGGGTTTGATGCACACGTTTGGATAACTTGATTATTAGATGTGATTGACATTGTTATGATCCATGTGACTTATGAGCTCATGGAGAGTGTACTTGTTGTTGTTGCAGGACCATGCTCGACGGACAGGTACATATGGGGAGATGATTAGTTCGGACCTCCATGGGGCTAAAAGCCCACCAGATGGATGTTGTGACCCCAGCCAGGGGCAGAGGGATACCAGAGGCTTGCACCAAAGAAAAAGAAGGATGTTCCACCAGAAACTCTTTGGCATGCTTGGACCTAAGGGGGTCTTGTCCTCCCACCATGGCGTTGTCCCTTGAAGGCCCCTGACGTCATCATATGGAGCCTTGACGTCATACAATTAGGGTTGTATCATGAGGATGGCTTGGTTGACACGTGTGGCAGCTTCTGAGGATTTTTTAGGCCTAACGTTTCACTTTGGAGGCCTAGCATTCCATGATGGGGCCTAACATCACCCTAGGAGGGGCATGACGTCATCCCTAAAAGATAAAATTAGGGTTTTATTTGACAATTTTGTGTAAAATTGGATTTTTCATGTAAACTGGCCATGTCAGCCTTTTTGACCTAATTTTGTAATTAAAGGTCATTTTGATTGTATAAATAAGGGATTTGTCCCTTGTATTTTTTTCATCATTCTTTCACTCACACAAGTGAGGTCTGAAATTCGGCTTCCTTAGGGTTTATTGGCTTAAATTAAGTGGTGCGCAACTCTTGGAGGAGGCTTATATTGGTGTTTTTTTTGGCATTTTCTTGGTGGAAAGTCCTCAACTAGGCTATTTTCTAGATTATTCTTGGTGAATGTAAGTGAATTTCTGCAATTCTTCTTTCCTTTGAATGGTTATAGTATATTTACTTTTAATTTTACTAAGATTATGAAATTTCTAGCTTAAAACCCTAGGAGATCAAGCACATGTTATTGTCCTTGTCTTAATAGCTTTTCACCTACTAGATTTTGCTAGAAAACCTATCCCTTGAAGCATGTGCTAGATCCCTACCATTGTAGCACTCTAGCATCATTTGTTTCGTTAAGCCTTTATTTACCTCAAGCTTGAGCTAAAAAAGAAGGAAAACCACTAGGGCCTAGGGTTACCTACTTCCTAGTAGTTGTTTTCCTTCTAGGGTTTGTTGATTGAGACCTTGGGTTACCAACACCTCAACCACCATCCCTCTTGTCCTTAGCTCACACATTATCATTTGATTCCTTCAAGATTTCTGCTGCAAAAAGTGACTCCATTAGCCCTAAAGACATTGATCTAGACCTTATACTTGATTGATTGATGAAGACAACTCTTAAATCTTATACCTCAAGCTATTTGCTAACCTTTCCTTACTCTAGATTAGACTAATCTACTGACATTCTTGCTGCTGTTACAAAAGGAAGCTACAACCAACTATTACAGCAGTAAAAGCTCTTAAAAGCAATTACTAAAGTTGATTTTTTGCATTGCCTCATTAGCTTCTGACAAATGCTAGTTAGATTATCATTTTTGGTCATTTTAAAGCTTATTTAAGGCATTGATTGTGAATCCATCATCATATATACATTGTTGTTATAGATTTTTGTTTGTTTCATCTTATATCAACTTACTGCTTTCATTAAGAATAATGTACTTGATAACCCACCATTCATGGCATAGAGAAGATTGCTCTGAAGCTAGGTTTTCATCAACTCACGCCGCAGAGGACTGAGGCAACAATACAATGGCCCCGCAGGGGCTCCCGCAAGGGCCTGGGGAGGCGCCGACAGGCGTATCCTACAGCCAGGTCACCGCAAATGCGGATCCAGCCATCAAATGGAGAAGGCCGACCTTCGAAACCCCTCCGGAAATGTGCGCGCAGCTGCTAGTCGAAGGCACGTTCAAGGATAGGGACACGGACATGGACGCGGCAAAAGAAGACAACCCAGCAAACGCCTCGGCTCCTTGGATCCCCGGTAAGTGCATTCCGCAAGCC
>JASDQU010013256.1:158856-170649 GCA_032191745.1 Picea mariana
TGGTCCAAGGGTGTAGGGGGTCTCATTCCATTTCTTTTGAACACAAATACCCCTATCAAAAGCCCAAGGACCTAGTTTTTAAAAATTTTATCAAAAATCAATTAAAAATTAATTAATTAAATTTCAACCTTTGGAAATTTCAAAAAATTAAAAAAAAACCTATCTAGACTCGACGAAATTCCACGAAAATTTCTGAGATGTCTTACATGGTCATTTACATCATTCCTAAAGACTAGCTACCAGAGAATGAATCCATTAGAACGTCTTTCACCACTTTGGAGGAATTATTTAATGGGAGTGAAAAACTCAAGGGAAATTAATAAGGTTGGTTAGGCCAAATTAATAACCTGAGGAAAAAAAACACTCAGTGAAAGGAACTCTCCTAATGAAGAAATTCTAAGGTAACTGACCTAACTATGATCCATGCAAACCTATTACATTATTATCCCACGCAGGGGAGCGGAAATTCCATTTACAAAAAGATGTGATGAAGGCAAAAATTGCCCTGTAGAACCAAATAGTCTCTGACTTGGTAGAATCTGATGATGCATATCTTCATGATACATGGATTTGATCCCCTATTTGAATAGGTGGTCAACATCTGGTTCCATATGGGAACGCGTGTTTGATTTTCAAACTTGGGAAAGAGAGCATACGAGAATCCAACATCTACAAAACAAAGTTCTCACCAATACCCAACATAGATATACATATATATCAAAATGAAATGATATAAACAATAATTACATAAGGAAATAACCATTGTAAAACATCTATAATTACAAAATGAAACTATGATACATAAATAAATCTAAGTACATAACAACATAATAAATGAAATAATTCAAAATTGAAATACAAGGAGTAGGGTTAGAGATACGTTACAAAGGGTGCCCCTTTGGACACCAAGTTGTCCATCATTTGACGAAAAACTTGAGTTGTTGCCCATTCCTTGGAATGTTGACGGGCTCACCATCCAAATGGTTGAGATTAAAAGAATTAGGACCTACTATTTCCCGGATCATATATGGACCCAACCACAAACTGTCAAACTTGCCATGTTTTCCTGGTTTCTCTTTGTCTTTGTCCCATAACAAAACTGTATCCCCAACAATGAAATCCCTCTACCTAGCTGACTTGTCGAAAGCTTTCTTTACTTTACTCTGATTTCTGCAATTCTGATCATAAGCCTTTCTTCTGATTTCATCTAACTCTATGACTTGATTGACCCTATTCTGAATCGCATTTTGTTCTGTGGAAAAATCCTCAACTAACCCATAAGTAGGAAGTCTAAGGTGCACTGACAACCTAGCCTCCAAACCATACACTAACTCAAAAGGACTTTTCCATGTTGTTGCTTTCTTAGTAATCCTGTCAGCCCATAATGCATGCTTAATCTTACTATCCCAAGATTTCTTGTTTTCACCAACTATCTTCTTAACTATGGTCATTAAATTTTTGTTACTTGACTCTGCTTGACCATTTCCTTGAGGATAGTAATCTAGTGCATGTGACAAGATAATACCATACTTGAAAAAAAATGAGGACATCTCAACAAAAAACCTTAGCATTATCTATCACTATTTTTGAAGGCACCCCAAATCTAGTAATAATTTTGTTTTCAAGGAAATCCATCACAACCTTTTCAATTATCGACTTGGTAGGAATGGCTTCAACCCATTTGATAAAGTAATTTGTAGCTATAATAACCCATGAATACCCATTACTTGAATTATCATTAAACTTCCCAATGAAGTCCAAACCCCGCTACTGAAAAGGTGCTTCAACCACAACTGGTTGCAAGGGGAGAGCTGCTAACTTTTGCTTTCCTGTGAAAAGCTGGCATGGCTCACATTTTCTAACAAATTGATGCACATCTGAAAATATTGTGGGCCAATAATATCCTGCTCTAAGAATTTTGTGTGTAGTAGTTTTAGCAGCAAAATGTCTACCACAAAACCCCCCATGGAATTCATCCATTAGTTTCTTTGACTCAACATCATCCACACATCTAAGGATTACTCCATTAGGATTCTTCCATCATAATCCATCTCTAGTAAGGACATACTTAAAATGCTTTGACCTTAAGGCCCTTTTCTTGTGACCCACTAGATGACTTGGACAAGTTAGATTCTTAAGATAAACGATAATATCTACATACCACTCTACTTGTTCAAGATTTAATAAATTAGGGGGGAACTTTTGATTATCATTTTGGAAAATCATACCCAAGGCCTTCTCATTACCTTCTGTCAACATTTTTTCTAAACCTTGACCCTTAATCAATTTTGCGGGTTTGATTTCCAAATCATACTCTTGGATCTTATCAATCCATCTACCCCTTGAGCCTAATCCTTCTACCTGAGATAAAACATCTTTAACTGCAGAATTAGGAACATAATCAATCACCTTGGAATATCCAATGAAGACTCTTAAATGTTTGAGTGATTTTACCAAGACATACGCTTGTTTCTCAAACATGGGATACTTTAATTCTAAATTTTGCAAGGCCCTACTCATATATGCAATGGGTTGATCATGGCCTTGATCATTTTTCTGAAGCAATACACCAACAATAGTATCTTCAAAAGCAAAAGAGAAAATCTAAAAGTCCTTAGTATAATCTGGGCTAATAAGGACGGGAGCTTCAAATATGGCAGTTTTAATACTTTGAAAAGCCATCTTACTTTCATCATTCCATTCAAATTTAACATCATTCTTAAGCAACTTATATATAGGTTTCATGATTTCAGCATAGTTAGGAATGAACCTATGAACAAAATTGGTCTGGCCTAAGAAAGATTGGAGAGCTTTCTTTGAAACAGGCAAGGGTACCTTTCCAATTGCTTCAACTCTCTCTGGGTCTAACTTGACCTTATCTTTTGAAATTATGTGGCCCAAGAGTTTACCTTTTGTTACCCCAAAGACTGACTTAGCAGGATTTATAGAAATTCCAAACTCTCTACATCTTTCAAAAACTTGTTTAAGGTGACCAATGTGAGTTTTTCCATCCTTAGAAAAAACTATCAAATCATCCTGATATATCTCAATTAATTTTCCAATTAATCTCCTAAAGGCATAATCCATAGATCTTTGAAAAGTAGCTCCAACATTTGATAAACCAAATGGCATTCTTAAATATTCAAAGGTTCCCCATGGAGTAGTAAAAGTAGTCTTATGCCTATCTTCCGCTTTAAGTCTTATCTGATTATAACTTGAAAAACCATCAAGCATGGAAATCATTCATAATCCCTTTATCCTTTGTAGCAAAGTTTCCATCTTGGGAAGGGGGTAGTGGTCTTTTGTGCATGCAATATTCAAATTTCTGAAATCAATACATAGCCTAATCTTTCCATTATTCTTCCTAGCAACAACCAAATTTGAACACCATGAAGAATGTCTTGTCTAAGCTATGATTCATGCTTCTAGCATTTTTTGTAACTCTTGTTGGACCAAAGGCGCTAACTTAGGGTTCATTTGCCTCAATTTCTGTCTAAAGGGCTTAGTTTCTTCTTTCAAAGGAATTACATGCTGAATTATAACCTCCCTATAGACTTTGAGTTCATCATAACTGAAAGCCAAAACATCCCTATATTCCTTTAATAATTTGACAATCTCATTCATTTCTTCTATAGGGGTAGTTTTGCCTACATTTATCATCCTAGGTTCTTTATCACTTCCAATGTTGACTTCTAAGTGAACACATAGTTTTTCTTTTAACTCTTCTTTCCATTTATGACAATATTGTCTATCAAAGATTTTCTCTTGAGTCACCACGCACCTAGGAACTGGATTTAATTTATCATCATCTCCAGTATAGCTACAACCCTCATCTTTTTCATTGACACCAAAATTAGAAAACTCATGCATGTGAGTCAAAAACTTAATAACCTATTTATCATCATTAAAAACTTGCCAATGATCCATGTTACCTGGAACTGAGGGTCTAAAAATAACTTCCACTGAAATATTTTCCTCAATCAAATCATCTGAAAGTTGAAGTGTGGAAGCAGCTACTGCAAGTTCATCAGCCTTAGAATTTTGTTCCCTAGGAATAGCAATAAGGTTTAAAGCATCAAGATCACCAATGGAGTCCCAAATTGCATTCCTATATCTTTTCAATCTTTTTGACTTGCAAGCAAAAGTATTCTTAAGTTGTTGTATGACCAAATCTGAGCCCCCCTTGATATTCAATCATTTCACACCCATATCTTTGCAAATCTCCAAACCAAGAAGCAAGGCCTCATACTCAAACACATTATTGGTTGCATCAAACTCCAATCTATAAGCAAACTTGAATATTTTACCATTTGGAGCTTGAAGAACTATTCCAGCACCTTTTCATGATCTAGAAAAAGCACCATCAAAATTCATATACCAAATTTCATCAACTCTATTATTTTGAACTTTTTCTTCTAAAGGCACAATAGAGTTAGACAAAATAGCATAATTACCAAAATCATCCCCATTATACTTTAACTCATTCTTAAGATTCCTTGGGTCTTCAATATGATACCTCCTATATAATTCCCTATTCAACTTGAAAGTATTTCCATCAGGGGTAGGGATGATAGCATAAGACAAATCCATTTGTAAATTACCACCCAAATCTGCAACTGCCTTTCTATTTAACAACATTCCCCAAGCATCTAAAACATCAATCACAACAATATCCATTTCAAACATGATGTCTGTAAACCTTTAATCAATCCATGCACTTTAATCGTTTTACTATCCATGGCACAAATGTTATGGTAAGGTCTAGATATCCTTAAGTTTAATTGCTCCATTACCTTCTTAATCATAACATTAGAACTTGCCCCTGAATCTAACATGCAATTATGTAATACTTTGTCATTCACAAGCAAAGAAAGGTAGAAAGGTTGATTCTTATCATTCCCCCTATCCCAATTCTGTAAAATAATTGGTGCGTCTTGGTAAGCCACTGTTGGTTGCCTATCAACAAAACTATGAGGAGGATCTTCTATGGCTTTAAGTAATTTCTCCCTTTGGGAAGGGATCTTCATAAGTTCTGAAACTGGAACTAACATTTTTTGTATTACTTAACCAACCACCTAAGTCAATGTTTAAATCTTAGTTAACATGCACATTTGACTTAGGAGGGATTGAAGATACCTTGGGAACACTAGTTTGACCTTTATCTTGACCTTTATTTCCATTCCTTTGGTATGTAATGCCTCTATACTTAGCCATTTCTGCAATCTGTTGAGGTGTGGGCTTAGGCCCAACTTTTTTTGTTGCCTTATCAACAACATTGTTCATGTAGCTTGCACTATTCTCCTGTTCAGCAAAATCCATCCATTCATACATGCCAACATTGTAATTCCTACCACACATGTTAACTTTTTCATTTCCATGACTTCCATAATCATCATCATAACAACCCTCAAGAAAAACTGGACAAGTTACTTCCTCATGAAATTCACCACAAGGCCTACAATAAGGTATGGAGTGATGCTCTACCAAGTTGGTGGACTCAAAAGGATTAGGTGGCTTTTGATCATGTGGAGGATGTCTCTTTGGCCACTTGTCATTTGGCTTGGGATGTTGTCTTATTTTGAGACCTCTCCATAGTAATCAATCTATTTTGCAAAGTATTGATTTGATTGGCATGGTTTATTTCCATTTGCTTAATTAGTTGGGTCAACTCCTTAATTCCCTCACTTGATGACTCTTGACCCTCAACCTTCTTCTTCTTTTCATCATTAACCTTTGAAGAAGAAAATATTGTGAAACCAGGAATGTTGGATTTCCTAGCATCTTGCATATTCCTATCAATTCTGATAGCTAGGGCTTGTGCTGCTTTTAGATCTTGAAGATCCTTATCCCTTAAGGAATACCTCATTTCCCCTTCAAATGCTTCCATATAATAAATCAAAATTGTTATTTTTGAAGGCTTTATATCAGCATGAAGACCCTTCACCAAGTTATCAAACTTAGTGTTAAATTCTTCCACAGTCTCATTCTCTTTCTTATGACTAGAAGTAAGGGCAACTAACTGGAATCTGTTTTCTTTTTGGTCACCCCATATTTTCTTAAATTCAACCAATATTTCATCAAGGGTGCTAAACTTATCAGGATCAAATTCAATAAACCATTCAGCAGCATCTCCTTCTAGTGAATACACAAATAAAGTCATTTTCACACCCTCTTCATCATGACCCCTACAATACTTCAAGACACATAGATTAAAGTTGAGGATGTGTGAGTGTGCACTGATTGCATTGTTCCCTTGAAAACAAGGAAGCTTTTCTATGGTTTTATCAGGGATGGCGTGAGGAGCTCCTTGGATGGCTGCAAAATTCAAAGGATTCAAGAATATACTCATGGTTGCGTTAGGATTATTAGTGGGAGTATTAACCGTTTGTTGATTATTAGTTTGGAACAAGAATTGGATATCAGTGAGTGCTTCTTCTCCAAGACTTTCAAGTATCCTCCTAGGGGCAAGGCAATTTAGCCTCCTCCTATAAACCTTTTCAGGTTCAGGAAAAAAATAAATCACTCCTTGTGAAGTGATCCTAGTAGTATACCTGTCAGATTTGTTCAATGGAGTCGCCACTTAGAAAGGAATCACACGAAATCAACCAATGCAAGTTCAAATAATTTTAGGGACTAAAGTTTTTTATTATTTAGTTCTTAAAAAATAAGTTAAGTCGTTTTGACCAAGGATAAATGACTTATCCCCGACAACGGCGCCAAAGATGTTGTCGTCCTTATACACACTTGCAAACATGATCTAAATCCTACTCACTCAGTGTGTCCTTGGAGGCACAATGCCTAGGTTCAAAGCCCACACTGTCACTTTGACTTGAACCTCTTCCGTCTAGGCTTACTCTTAGGGAAGCCAAGGGGGGGTAGACCCTAGTTTCTAGATGATATTTAGATTTTAAGTTCTAGGAGTTGGTTTTAATTAATTAAAGGTTGGAGGGAAAATATAGCCTATGATGCAAAGTCAACAATGCAAGGTGCAACAATTGATACGTCAAGCAAACCTTTTAATAGGACAACTAAGACTAGTGCATAAGATTGGGCAAGGGGTCAACTAAGTTTAGGGGAAGTTGTTTACACAAGGTTACAAAGATTACAAGTAGACTAGATACAAACTAGATACAAAAGTACAATAAAGAATATCTAAAGATTACAACAAAGTCATGCTAAAAGATATAATAGAAATACAAAGATAAGACACCAAATAACAATTACTTGTATGTGCAGGAAATTGAAGGTATTCAAGAAGATGCATCCATCAACATAACAAGCCAAACATGCTCACAATAGAGTGTCTCCTCAAAAGGATGCACTTACTCTATTGGACTGCTCTGAATAGCACACAAAAATCAGTCAAGACCCAACAAGATAGTGCCTCCAAGAGGATGCGCAACTTCTTGAGGGATCACACCAAAAATAGGAACAACAATTTAAATGAAAGATGCTTGAAAATGAAAGTGTTCCAAAACACAAATATGACCACTTAGACAATTAATCCACTAAAACGTTAAATGAACTTGCATGTAAATGTAAAAGGTGAGAGAGTGCTTGCAAGTGCAAATGTAGATCGCCAAGTATAATTTAAATAGATTGCCCAAAGTTGTGGATTAAAGATTGATTAAAAGTTGTTAAATGAAGTCTCAATCCTAGCTAAGTGTCAACCCAATAATCCCCCCACTTGTACCAAGTAACTGTTGGGTGCTCAAGAAGCATGGCAACGAGGTGTACCCTAGCTCTACAGGTCAGCCCAAGAGAAAATAGTACTCCCGGAAAAGGACGTTGAGCACCACGAGACCGTCCCCGACCTATCACCTTTCCTTGCTTCCTCTAGTCTTCATTTTAAATGGCGAAGATGGGTCGATAGAGGTGTCCTATTACGTCTAGTTGGTTATTAGGCCTATGGAATAAGTCTTTTTAGGTGTGTTGAAGTGATTTTTACTTGCCCAAAAAGTGCCAAAAAGGGCCAAAACCGAAACTTAAGAACAACAAGTAGTGAAGTTCTAGATTATTAGATTATTGTATGTGAAGCATCTAGAGAACTTGAAGTAACTTACGAAAATGAAAGGATTACTTTACACCATTAAGATACCCATGTTTGCTTGCAAATGTGAAAGATAAATGCTTAAGAAATAAGAGTTTGCAAGTAAAGAAATAACCAAGCACAAGATTTAATCCTATGCCTCCACGAGCTTAAACTAGCATTTAGTTATGTGTGAAATATAATACTAGATAATTTTAACCATGAGCATAAGCATATTAGACATTCACAACTAAGCTAGCGATACTATGGGGGTTAGAAAAATTTTAAAAAAATAAAAAATGAAAACATAAACTGAAAACAAGAAGGCAAGCCACTTGGGGACCCCCTTTGGGCTTGCTTACAATGCTTAGAAAAGCGGAGAAAAGAAGGGGTTTTGTTACCACATCAAAAGGGGGCCTTTGGAAGTGTGTTGTGAATGAAAATGGGCAGCATGTACCCTTGACCTAGCGAGAACCTGCAAAAACCAGCAAGCTATTGCTTGCTGAAATGCTGCAACACACCCAAAAATGTTAAGAAAATTTATGTCTTGCAAAAGAAATTTTTTGCATATAAAACCAGAAAATTTATGTGTTTAAATGACCTATCTAAGAGCGTTAACAACCAAAATCTGAATGATATAATAACAGAAAATGAAATGGAAAAGCTTATGAAGTTTTGAATAAGTTTGAGGGTAGATTCTTGCTCAAAACTATCCAAACAAAGCTTCTTGAGATAACTTGCAAACTTTGAACGAAACGTGAAACAAGAGTAGATAATGGATTGCATAAACCAATAATACAACAAAGTTTATATCATTAGCAAATACAAAACATTTAGGCCAGCAACTACACTATTGCTAAACCTAGCTAAGTAAATTAATTTACCAAAACAAACTACTCAATATTTCACACAAATATTCAAAGAAACCAATCACCTCATATGAATGGAACACCAAAACGCAATCTTGTACTTCACGATTCCTCCAAAGCCTTTCTCTATTATCAAAGGAGAGACGTTGTAGGAATAAAATTGCTCCAAGCTCTCCAAGAGCAAAATGGAATGGAAGCAAGATGAACAATGAGAGAGAGAAATGTTAAGAAAATGGTATTGTTGCCGTCCTAATACACACTTGCAAACATGAGCAAAGTCCAGCTCACTTAGTGTGTCCTTGGAGGCACAATGCCTAGGTTCACAGTCCACACTGTCACCTTGACTGGAACCTCTTCCTTCTAGGCTTACTCCTAGGGAAGCCAAGGGGGGGTAGACCCTAGTTACTAGATTTGATTTAACGTTTATGTTCTAGGAGTTGGTTTTAATTTGTTAAAAGGCTTTGGGAAAACTAGCCTAAGATGCTAAGGAAGCCAATGCAAAGTGCAAGTTTATCTATATGACAATCAACCCTTTCCCTAAGCCAACTATGACTAGTGCCTAAGGTTGGGCAAGGGGTCAACTAAGTTTGAGGGTGTTCAATTACAAAAAGTTTACAAGTAAAATAAGTTGAAAACTACCCCACAAACTAAAGATTACAATTATTTATACAATGAGAGATAAATATTACAAATGTACAAAAAGATACAAAGATACAAGATATGAAAGTTTAGGAGATATTCAAGATGAGATCAACACATAAGCCAAGCATGCCCCAATAGCACTTATTCTATTGGACTGTTTTTCAATGGCAACCACTAAAGCACTCAATATTCAAGAAGATGAAGCTTCCCCAAGTGGAATACTCAACTCCTTCTTGAATCACACCACAAAAACAAATAAATAAAGATATATGAATGTATTAACTCAAGTGCTCATAAAAATTGAAGACAATTAGAGAGATAAACCATAAGATTGAAAATAAAGATCTAAAGATATTGAGCACTTGCAATAGGTGTGTTCCTAAACATACATCTAAGTTCCCCCAACACACATGGATTATCTATGCAACTAAATGATTAGGAATATTCTTAAAAGTTAAGTAAATTTTATTTCCCTCCCCCTAACTATGTTTGGAGCCTTAAGCTTTCTGCTCCCTTGGCCAAATGACTGCCGAGTGCTCAAGATAACAAGGCAACGAGGCCCACCCTAGCTTCCACGGTCAGCCTTGACAGTAAGAGTACTTCCCAGAAAGGACCCCCTCCTGGAGGGTCACGGGACGGTCCCCCGCCACTTCCTTCCGTTGTTTTCCTCAAACCCGTTTTAGATGGTGGAGATGGCTGAATGAGGTTATCTTAAGTGTCTAAAATGTTATTATGACTCGCGGGTGAGTCTTTAGGTGTGTTTGAAGTGTTTTAGGAGTGTTTTAGGTGTCCGAAAATTGTTGTTTTAGCCCAAAACCGAAACTGAAATTGCTTGAAAATGAAATGCTAGTAAAGTAAAGATTCAACCCATAAACTCAAAATAACATGAATGTAAAGCTCATAAAGTAAAGATCATTAACATAGCATCCCATTTATCATCAAGACATTATACTTTGCAAAAAGAAAAAGACAAGAACAGCTTGTCGAATGATAACAAGAATGAAACTTTAGGATTTTAATTACTCATCCACATATGTGTTAACCATTGAAAAAGATAAATGTGCTTGAAAAGAAAAGCTTGGCAAAGCAAAGAGTAAAATCCTAAACCATCAATAGATCACATATCCTTGAAAAATGTAAATGGCATAATGACTTAAGAAAAAGATGAATTTTGCACTTAGTAGAAATTCTAAAACATATTTTGCACTTAGTAGAAATTCTAAAACATTAAACCATAAACCATGATGAGCATAAGCATATGTAAAAGATATAACATGAAAGAAGTGAAATATTAGATGTGATGACTATTCTAGAAGATTTTAAACCATTATAGCATATAGATCATCAAAAATGAATAATTTTCCCTTTAGCCTCACGATTTTTAGGATGACTCTCCCAAGGTGTAGGCAACTAACTTAGCAAAAAAAACTTAGAAATTAGAGCAACCACTCACAATGGCCAAGGTGGAGGCAAGCCTAGCATTATTGGCCAAAGAGGGTTTTAAACTAAGACAAGATTATTATTATTAAGTGGCCACACTACCTTGTCTTGTAGACAAGAGGGGCCAAACAAAATGAAAGAAACTTAACTTGAAAACAAAACTAATCTAGCCCAACGATATTGAGGGGTTGACTTGGCCAATCACACACCCAAGGTGTAGGCAATGTATTGTTAGCTTTGAATGATATAAAAAATTGTTGAAATGGAAGAAAAACAATGAAATTTACAAGAGGAGAGGTAAGGGATTCGTTACCCAACCAAGGAGGCTCTTGGGGATGTCTTGAGAAGGAATTTTGGCAGCGTTTCCCCTTGTCCCTGGTAAGAATCTGCAAAAAACAGCAAGCAAAAGCTTGCTAGAAATGCTGCAAGACACAAAGATGTTAAGGAAAATTTTCTGTTTTTACACAGAAAATTTTCACATAAAAATTTCCAAGTAAAATGTAGAACTTTTTTGACCTATCTAAGACATGTTAGTTACAGCAATATGATATGAATGAAAAGAAATATATCAGATCCAAACTAAAACCAAAGAGTGTATGAAGGTTTTGGTTGGAAACCCCTTTAAAGTCTCTTCCAATCAACTCCTTTGAGGAAAATCTGCACACTTAAACAAGATGTGAGTCCAAGAATAGCATAATATGATAGAATAGATTAGTAAAATGAAGTACTTCACAATGCTAACTACCCAACATATATAGATCAGCAACACTAATGTCAAATGATCTACCCAAACAAACTAATTTGCTCAAGAAA
>JASDQU010013256.1:170931-181930 GCA_032191745.1 Picea mariana
AAACCTACCTCTCTTGGATCAATGCCAAGTGTCCACCACCAAGCATAAGAGTAGATCTCAAGGCTAGGGCACACCATCTAGGGTTTGAAAGCTAGATCTAAGGTGTAGAAAAATGTAGGAGGTGTTGGGATCAAGCAAAGAGGTGTGGGAGGCCTTGGGATTGATGCCAAGGAAGTTGAGAGGTCTCTAATAATTTTTAAAAAATCATTTGTGGAGTTTCTAGAAGAGGGGGGCGTAACTCCTCTTGGAGGGGGCAAAAAAAAGGTGAAAATGAAGGAATGGAGAGGGATTAATGAGAAAAAAAGGAGTGGGATCATCCTAGGAGGTGATGTGGGGGTTAAAGGGAGTCATAACTTATGAGAGGGGGCCTCAAATAAGTCACAACAACCTCCACCAAGGAAAAACGTCAATCCCCCTAGGGGGGCATGATTTTTGAGTGTAGAAGGTGGGAAAGGGGTTAGAATAGGTTGGAAAAGGTTGGGAGGGTTATGTTATGCTTAGGGAGGCTTACTCTTGCTCTAATCCACCTTCAAACTAACTTATTAACTCCTTTTTACAAAATTACAAAAATTGACTTAGCAATTAAAATTGTTGTTTTGACTGACTTTGACTCCAGGTGGACAAATGCATAGCAAAATTTGTCCGACTGAGCTGAAACTTGGTCTATGGGTGGAGGGGGTGCCATTCCATTTCTTTTGAGCACAAATACCCCTATCAAAAGCCCAAAGACCCAGTTTTTACAATATTTGCTCAAAAACATTTAATTAATTAAATAATTAAAATTCCAACCTTAAGAAAATTAATTAATTTTAATTAATTAAAAAAAAACCTATCTAGACTTGACGAAATTCCGCGAAACTTTCTACACTATCTGGCATGGTCATTTACATCATTCCTAAACAATAGCTACCAAAGGATGAGACCATTAGAACATCGTTCACCACTTTGAAGGAATTATTGCATGTGTGAGGGAAAAACTCATGGGAAATCAACCAAGCTGAAAAGCCCAGTTGACAACCTGAGGATAAAAAACCCTCGGTGAAAATAACTCTCCCAATGAAAACATCCCAAGGTACCTGACCTAACTATGATCCATGCAGACTTATTACATTATTAACCCACGCAGGGGTGCGGAAATTTAGTTTACAAAAATTTTGTGCTGGAGCATAAAATGCCCAAGTAGAACCAATACTATCTTCAATATACTTGCATCTGATGATGCATACTTCATGGCACATGAGTTGACCCCCTAGCTGAATAGGTGGTCAACAGGTACCATAACAATACTCAAGAGAATGGTGAGAAATGAGTGAGGGAGGGGTTCTATTTATACCTTGAGAGGCAAAGTGACTCGTCTTCGATCTTTTCCAAGTGTCAAAACCCAAGGCAAAGTGGAGATCTCAAGGAGGGAGGGCGTAGCTTTTAGGTTTTGCTTCGATTGGAAAGGTGAGAGTGTGGTGGAGTGGGTTGGACACACTCCAAGGGTGACGTGAGAGGGGCCCATGACTTGATTTAAATCAAGTTTCCACTTTTTGCATAGAGAGGGGGCGCAAATCCCCATAGGGACGTGAGAGTTTAAGTGAGAGGTGAGTCTAGGGGGTGTGTAAAGGTTGGGAAAGGGGTTGGGTAGGTTAGGAAATGTATCTCTCATCATTTTCCGTCTTTACTTTACTCCATTTACTCAATAATTACAAAAATGACATTTTTCCTATGTCATGACTTAGCAATTAAAATTGTTTTTTTATCTGACCAAGACTCCTTGTGGACAAACACCTAGCAAAAGTTGTCCGACTAAGGTGAAACTTGGTCCAAGGGTGTAAGGGGTCTCATTCCATTGCTTTTGAGCACAAATACCCCTATCAAAATCCCAAGCACCTAGTTTTTACAATATTTATCAAAAATTAATTAATTAAATTTCCAACTTTAAGAAATTTTAATTAATTAAAAAAAAACCTATCTAGACTCGACGGAATTCCGTGAAACTTTATGAGATGTCTTACATGGTCATTTACATCATTCCTAAACACTAGCTACCAAAGGATGAATCCATTAGAACGTCTTTCACCACTTTGGAGGAATTATTTAATGGGAGTGAAAAACTCAAGGGAAATTAATAAGGTTGGTTAAGCCAAATTAATAACCTGAGGAAAAAAAGCACTCAGTGAAAGCAACTCTCTAAAGGAAGAAATCCTAAGGTAACTGACCTAACTATGATCCATGTTGACCTATTACATTATTATCCCACGCGGGGGAGCAGAAATTTCATTTACAAAAAGATGTGTTGGAGGCAAAAATTGCCCTGTAGAACCAAATAGTCTCTGACTTGGTAGCATCTGATGATACATATCTTCACGGTACATGGAGTTGACCCCCTAGTTGAATAGGTGGTCAACAAACCCTAAGTAGGGAGCAAATTTCAGACCTCTCTAAGTGTGAGTGAAAGATGATGAAAAATACCAAGGGTGAAAACCCTTATTTATACAATATCCATGACCAGAATTAGGTCAAAAAGACCGACATGCCTAGTTACATGTAATATCCAGTTTTTACATTAAATGACATAATAAAACCCTAAATCAAGTAGAAAAGGTGATGACATGCCCTTTTAGGGTAATGTTAGGCCTTTTTTAGGGCAACGTTGGCCTAGAGGAGCAAAATGATAGGCCTCCTTGGGCCTCTGGATCAAACCACACGTGCCACTTGGCACACAACTGCCTCCAAAGTGTCCAAAACACTGGGTGATGTCATGAGTCACATGGGTGATGTCATGGGCCTTCCAAGGCCTACATCATGGTAAGAAGGGCAAGATCCCCCTGGGTCCAGGCCTGCGAGGTTGTCTCTGGTGGAACCTCCTCCTCTCTCTCCAGTGCAAACCTTTGATCTGTCTTTTCCCCTTGATGGGATCTTAGCATCCATCTAGTGGGATTTTTATCCCTATGGAGGTCCGAACTAATCATCTCCTGGAATATTCTATGTTGTAGAAATGGCAAAAACCTTCAAATTCTGATGTTGGACTTTCGTCAAACAGTTGGCATGCTTATGAGTTTATGGCTGTAGGTAGAAATGTGGACGGACAGCAGACTGTCACGTGGTTTTGTTGGCTGTTATGATCGGTTTCGAATCCCTTATGCCTCCCAATGATGTGCACAATGTCTTATTTTGATTTTAAGCAAAACCCATAAAGATATAAAGAAAAACGTCCATGTATGCAATAGCAACTTGTTTAGAAAATGGTTGCTCTTATTAAATAATGACTATTACATTCAGATTGAGATAGGAATACCTCTCAGCAAGAATAAGGGAGTCGTTGTAAGAAGTTGACAGTTTCATATCTTCACTCAGCCATACGAAATAGAATCCAAACTGATCACACGGTCTTGATGAAGGGACGACCCACTTGATTGTTATTCTGCTGTTGTAGAGAGGTATGGCAGCGTTCCCCACACTGGAGTCAACTCCTCAGCAATGTACAGCGCAGCCAGCCACAGAGATCATCCACTGGAGTGTCCCCTTACCTCCCACGCAGCACACAAAGAAGGGAACGTGTGGTCTTGGTACTCAATGGAGAAAACGGCCAGCAACAAGAACCAATTCAGCAGCGACCCACACTGATATCTCTCCCACGCATTTGGATGAAGAACACGCAGCCTCAAGGTTAATCCGTCCAGCAGAGATCACAACCAAAGGCTCACGCTCCAGCAAGTGATCACGACTTGAATAACTCAGCAATGAAGGAAAATCGCCAGCCACAATGGAGGACGCGTCCCACACAAGGAAACCCTCAATCCTTCTTCATATGCCACAGAAAATACCTCTCTTCTCCACAATGGAGAATGAAATCAATCTCAGATTAAACCCCTTGGATCCAATGCCAGTTATATGCAAATGAAAAGCCTGGATGGCTTCTCCTGTCTTCAGCTAGGGAGGTATTGTTTCAACCCCGAAACTGAATCTCCTTCCCAAGGGCTTCGAAACCCTCGTCTCAAGCTCGCAAGCTTCTCCCAAAACAATTTTATCAAAATGATTATTCAACAATGACTCTCCAATCCTCCATCCTCCTTTTTGTCCTTCCCTTTTTCCTTTTCCTCCATTAAAATATTCTTTTAATTAATAATTGGAGAAAAGTACCCTCAAAGAGGGGTTTAATATTAATAAAATCACTTTTCCTAAGTTTCACTTTATAATTCAAAAGTGACTTTACTAATGGCATTTCCCTAGCTTGACCGTTTAATGGTTTATGGGAAATTGGATAAACCACCACGGTATTCCGACTGCCTAGGGGAAATGGGACATTACATCTCCCCACGTGTACCTGTCCGTCTGGTGTGGCCCTGCAACAAGAAGTACGCCCTCCATGGGCTCATAAGTCATGTTATCGCACAGTTTGTAATTTAGGTCACAGGCTAGAGGATAGAGGACAAACTGGCGCAACAGGAACCTTCCCCACCCAATGTTATCTCGATGGGGAGGTTCTTTCTGTTTAGGGAGGTTATCCTAGGGGAGACGTCCCCAGTAACCTGGGGTTTGAAGAGGCAGAAGATACAAGGTCAAGTTTTAGAGTTCCCTCCTCACAGGTTACCACCAATGTCAGACAGTCCGACTAATCAACCCATAAAAGAAGTGTATGCCCTGTTGAAAACGCCTGCCTGGAACAAGACAACAGGAACACAATATATATTTTTGCAAGCTATAACTCAAAGGGTTAGTACTTCTTTGACTATCTGATATTATTCAATAAACAATTGTAAAGCGATAGATATAGAATGAAGTCAGCGTTTTGTCAATTAGCTATAAGGGATCATCAATTCATCAACATCTACCAAGATGACTAAGCCAACAATGTGTCCAATCAATGATTTACTCAATAAAAGCTTCAAATCATCATTTAATTGCTTATATTACACTTTTGTTGTGCCAAGATGAAATATTCAACTATGCCGTCAGCCTTAATTAGGTTAGTTAAGTTAGTTAGGGTTTGAAATTTGTGTTTTGAAAGTAGTTTTGTACACTAAAGCTTCAACGTTGGAGATCAAATCAATGCCTTAGGGTAAATGGAGTCAAAGATAAGGGCACAAGGTCTCGAAAGGATGATGACTCGGAGACTAGAAGGTAGGGTTCTATGGTGCTGCAAACGCAGGGCCCTAGAATCAAAACCCTAGGGTAAAGAGGCTCACTCCGGTGTTGCTTAAGCAAGGCCTCGTGCTCTTTCCTCCTTCTCTAAATCAACTTGGCAAAACGACTAGCCTAAAGCATAAGTCTAAGGGAGAAATCGTTGCAATAACAAGGCTTTCAAACCCTAGAAGGTGAAAACCCTAGGTGTAGGCAATCTAGGCCTAGGACGTCTCCTCTTTTCAACTTATAGACTTCAACGCTAGCTCAGAAGAAACAAGACAAGTGTAGCAATAGCTAAGCTCTATCTCTTTTCTTCAATGGCTGAAAAATATTTCTCAACAAGGGGACATGTAACAATAACCTACTTGTGTGCTTGTTACCTAGGGTTTTAAATCAGCAATACAATAAGCAAATGAAAGAAACTATACCTACAACCATTCACTTAAGAAGTTTTGCAAGAAAATTTACTTACATGTCATGAAGAAAAGCACAAGCAAACACTAGTTGTAAACCTTCCTTGAGAGAAATGCCATAAATGCCAAAAATATCCTTCCAATAGCAAGTGCGCCTCACTTTAGACAACAAATCTACCCAAGTAGGGTGCAAAAATCAGATCTCACTTGTGTGAGTGAAGTGTGTTATATCAAAATGAGGGAAAACATCCTCAATTTATATTATCCAATGACCCTTAATTAAAAATTAGATCATTAAAACGACCGACAAGGCTGATTACTAAAAATCATACTGTTTTACATTTAACTGCTAAATAAAACCCTAAATGAGCAGTAAGCAGGACGTCTAGCCCCTCTGAGGGAGACATTGGCCCTTTTTAGGGCAAATCTCAGCACTAGAAGACAAACGTTGGCCCTCTCTAGGCTTCCAAACTCTGCCACACGTGCCAAACTACCCTGTAAAGCCGCCACATGCTGGAGGTGACGTCAAGGATCTCTGGAAGACGTCCTGGTCAACAGAGGGACACGTTCCACCTGCAATGGGTCAACCCCCTAGGGCTGGGCTCAGCCAAGGTGTCATGGATGAAAACGTCCTTCTTCTTCTCTCGTGCAAATTCTCGATCAATCATTGTCCTGTCTCTACCCCTGATGAGGTCCCAGCAACCATCTGATGGGCTCTTCAGCCCCATGGAGGTCCGAACTGATCATCTCCCCATGTGTACCGGTCCACCTGGTACCTTTCCGTCGGGTATGGTCCTGCACATCAAAAACTTCGCCCTCCATGGGCCCATTAGTCTTCAGGACCATAGCAATGTCAATCATATTTCATCATTAATTTTATCAAATGCATGCATAAGACCCCTAGCATATCATCTAATAGCTCAAAGACATTACACTAACCTACTATACAAAGCTGAAGAAAAGACAAGGTAACCTATTGGGCCAACATCCATAAGAAAAGGAAAGTTCCCAAAGGATATCATCCAAGCCATGTAATACGAGGTGGTGTGGTCTAAGGATGCCCAGACATAGTGAAAACCAGGGGTGGATATTATCCGTGGGTGCCTTTGTAGGAGGCGAGTTGTACTTGTCATGGATGCAATTCTTTCCAAGCCCTTTATTGCCTTCATTCTTTCTTTTATTCATTGTTTTTTTTTTATTTTTATTTCAAGGTCTAACTAGAGGACAATGTCTTGGCGTGGTGACCAGAGCTGACAATGTTACCCACGAGTATTTTCGCAGAAATGATAAGGCTGGCTCGTAATGAGACCCCCTTTCCCTTGGCCATGCAACCAAGGGTCACTGCCCTGGCATGGTAACCAGATAATGGCAATGTCATACTGCTAGGTACTTATGAACATAATGGGTTGGCTCGTGATGAGACCCCCCATCCTCTTGGCTAGGTCTTGTTTTATTATTTTTCTTCGAGTCCCTCTTGTTTCTTATCGAGAGGCTTTTTATTGCCTTCTCAGGGATCCCCAGGCGAGGCATCTCTAGGTTTTATTTTCTATGGATTTTATCTTTTACCAGCTGCTTTTACCCCCTGGGCCTTTAGCCCCTTCTTCCCATAGGATAAAGTGTAACCCCACAAATAGGTCATCCTAACGTCCGAACTAGGGAAATGGGATAGATGAATAGGAGATAAGATGTAAAATGATAATATGGTGGGAGCAGACGATGGCTTTTCAAAATCCCCCCTGGTGGCTAACCAAAACCTATGGATACAAGCTTGCTAGGGCACCCCGTTAATCCCCCCAACCATGTCAAGTGGGTTAGTGTAAGATCCAAGCAGTTGTCAGAAATGTAAGGAACCTGATGCATATATCTTAAAGTTATAATGATCAAACATGACACATACCATGAGACCTGGACCAATTACCTCATGGAGCAAAAGTCTTCTCCGATGCAAGTCCAAGCCGAAGGTGATGGATGCTATTGTTGCTGACAGGACAGGTCGGATGAAGAAGAAGAAAGATGGGCCCTCCAGGGCCATGCTCAGGTCAATCCTGCTCTCGATACTCCATGTCTAGGACCTGTGGGCCTCGAGACATGATCTCCTAGCTATCCCTAGAAATCGGGGATAACAATCACAGGGATCATAGCAATGTCAATCACATCTAATAATCAATTTATTTAAACATGTGCATGAAACCCCCTTTCCCAGACAAGTGCTCAAAGACATTATGTTATTTTACAAGCCAGGTTTGGAGGGGATGCTAAGATGTCCTATCGGGCTAATGCTCATTGGATGTGGGATGTTTCCGGGTCAAGACAAATCTAGGCCATGTAAGTGGATGAGGTGGTAAGGGATGTCTGGGCAATGGGTGCAGTGATGACAGGGGAATGTATGGCTTACTTGTGGGTGCCTCTGAAGAGGGTGAGTTGCACCTTGCCATGGATGCAAATGTTTCCAAGCTCATTCATGTCTTTTATCTTTTTATCTTATTGCTTTTCTTTTAAGAGATTAATTAGGGGACACTACCCTGGCGTGGTGACTAGTGGTGGCAATGTTACCCACAAGCATTTCACGGAAATGAGAAGGCTGGCTCGTGATGAGACCCCCTTTCTTTTGGCTATGCCACCAAGAGCCACTACCCTGGCGTGGTGACCAACTGAATGGTAGTGTCATACCGCTACAAGCCCATGGACCTAATAGGATGGCTCGTGATGAGACCCACTATCCTCCAACTAGGTCTTGATTTTATTATTTTTATGGGTCCCTCTATTTCTTGTTGAGAAGTCTTTTATTGCTTTCTCGGGGATCCCTGGGCGAAGCATCTGAAGGTTTCATTCTTTTGGATTTTATCTTTTTCCAACTACTTTTACACTCTAGGCCTTTAGCCCCTTCTTCCCACAAGGTAAGGTACAACCCTTTGCTAGCTTGGAAAACCTAATGCCCAGACCAGTGTATGGGATGGATGAGAGGGAAAAAGATGAAAAGTGGTAAGTATGGTGGGAATGGACGATGACCTTTCATGAACCCCCCCCAGTGGAAACTCAAACCCTATGGGAACCATCTTACTAGGATATCTTGTCATTCCCCCTAGGTGTGGTCAAGTGGAAAGGCATAAGGTCCAAGCACACGTTAGAAGTAAAAAGAATTAAATGCACATATTCAAATGTTTTGAGGATCATAGTGACACATACCATGATACTCGAACTCATTACCTCATGGAGTAAGACCCACTGCTGCTGAAGGACCAGGCCGATGGGATGGATGTTGTTGTTGCTGACAAGGTGGAGGCGCTGAAGAAGAAGAAGGATGGGCCCTCCAGGGCCAGGCTCAGGTCGATATGGCTCTTGGTACTCCATGTCTAGGACCTATGGGCCTCGAGACATAATCTCCTAAGTTATCCCTAGGATAAGGGATAACATATACCTGGGGGGATGACAGAATGCCCTAGCAAGTTGGTTCCCTTAGCAGTGAGTTGCCATTAGGCGGGTTCATGAAAGGTCATTGTCCGATCACTTTTCATCATCTTCCCTCTCATCTATCCCCTACATTGGTTCCGACAATGGTCTTGCTAAGCTAGTAAAGGGTTATACCTTGCCTTGTGGGAAGTGTTGTCGTCCTAAATTCTAATACACACTTGCAAATGTAAGCAAAGTCCAGCTCACTTAGTGTGTCCTTAGAGGCACAATGCCTAGGTTCACAGTCCACACTATCACCTTGACTGGAACCTCTTCCTTCTAGGCTTACTCCTAGGGAAGCCAAGGGGGGTAGACCCTAGTTACTAGATGTGATTTAGCATTTATGTTCTAGGAGTTGGTTTTAATTTGTTAAAGTTTTGGGGGAAAACTAACCTATGATGCTAAGGCAACAAATGCAAGATGCACAAGTACTTATCTCAAGCAAACCCTTTCCTAAGTCAACTAAGACTAGTGCCTAAAGGTTGGGCAAGGGGTCAACTAAGTTCAAGGGAGTTTAATTACAAAAGATTACAAGTATTAAAGAACTACAATTACTTCACAACAAAGAGATATAAATACTTATAATAATGAATGAGAGATATTACAACAATTATACAAGAGATACACAAGATACAAATAGACAAGATTAGCCAAGTGCCAAAATGTGACAATTAAAACATATTCCAAAGTTAAGATCATTCACATAAGGCCAAGCATGCCCCAATAAAAATTGGATTGTTTTTCAATGGCAACCACTAAAGCACTCAAGACTCAACAAGATGATGCCTCCAAATGGGATGTGCTACCTCTTGTTGAATCACACCACAAAGAGCATAAAATGAAAGATATGAAATACTTGAAAGATAAATGTTCAACACAATATGAGAGATTCAAAACTTAGAAAATTAAACCATAGAATTGCATGAAAAATAAAAGATGTATGTGTGCTTGCAATGTAGATTTCTAAACAACCATAAGATATGTCCCGAAAGAAAGTTGCCTAGAAGATTAAATGGTTAAGAGTTGCTTAAAGATTTTATAAATTTTATTTACCCTCCTAACTAAGTGTCAAACCTTACTCCTCCTCCTCCTATTGCCAAATAACTGTCGAATGCTCAAGATAGTAAGGCAACGAGGCCCACCCTAGATTTCACGGTCAGCCCTAAAGTTTGAGTACTTTCCGGAAAGGACATCTCCTGTGCGCCATGAGACAGTCCCCTACCTACACCTTTCGTTGTTTTCCTCAAACCCGTTTTAGATGGTGAAGATGGTGGAATTAGGTGTCCTAGTTGGTCTAATATATTGTTATGACTTAGGACTAAGTCTTAGGATGTGTTGTGAGTGTTTTAGATAAGTTTTAGGTGCCCAAAATTAATGAATTATGCCCAAAACCGAAACTGTAAATGATTGTTGTGAATGTGTTGCAGAATGTGAATCTAAAGCTTATGAACACCTCAAAACTTGTAAAGAAAAGTTGAAATACACGAGCTACTCCATCATCATTTACTTATCGTGCATGTGTAAAACTTGAAAGATACAAGTGAGATGACAGACAAGAACAACTTGTCAAAAATAACAGAAAATTGTTTTAAGTTGTGATCATTTATCCATGAAGTAAATCCAAAAATGAACAAGACTTGTTGAAAAGAAAACGAAGATCTACACCATGTACATGCTCTATGTCTAAATTGAAGTAGTGGATGGAAAATGCCTTAAGAGATAGATGAATTGCAGATTTAAAGGATTACTTCAAAAACATATAAACCATGAGAGATTGCACTTGATAAAAATTAGAGCATGACAACGAAACTATGCCTTGAGGGATTAAACTAAAATGAGCATGTGTGAAATGTCTACTCTAGATGATTTTAACCATGTAAATAACAATAAACATCAACACACATTTATCATCCTAGCCATACGATATGGGGGGTTTCTCTCCCAAGGTGTAGGCAATCTTAGTTAAGCAAAACTTGAAATATATTGCAGCAAACCACTCACAATGGCACAAGGTGGAGGCAAGC
>JASDQU010013256.1:193459-210691 GCA_032191745.1 Picea mariana
CCATGCTCAAGTCGCTCCTGCTCTCAGTACTCCATGTCTAGGACCATGTGGGCCTCGAGACATGATCTCTAGTTATCCCTAGATATCGGGGATAACATCTGGCTCCAACTTGGGGACATGCGCTAACTGTAGAGCGTATGAGAACCTCAGCAATCTCAGGCATAGACCTGTGACCTGCTTACACTCGACAAAAAGGCATCAGCGACAAAAGACGGGGTGGTATTGCCACCCCGTAAAGTAACAGCATATACATGATAAATGTGCATACAAGGCAGTAAGTAAATGTGCATATAAGGCAGTAAAACAAGAAAAAAAACAAGATGCATATGTAATAGAAATCAAACAATGCGGTATAATACACGGAAGTGGTTACTTACCTGCAGGATCATGTCCCACCACCCTGGTGGGGTTTGAGGAGGCGTCCACTAATGGACAATGGGCGCCTTCTTCCTTCTAAGGTGGACAAATAATAAGAGTTATTCACTGATTCCATTCCGACCTTGAAGGGTCCGAGCCATGACTATATACTTCCTTTTACATTAGTAGGCTCTCCTTTCTGAATATCCCACATCCATACTAACTCTCCCTTTTTGTATTTTCGGATCTTGCGTCTTTCATCTTCTTGAATCACCCTGCTGTATTGTACTGAGGGAGGTGGGTGGGCTTCTGGAGTAAATTCTTCTTGTTGGGACGGATGTATCTGAACTTCATCTTCACTCTTTGGTCTCTTCAAAATTTTGACCGTCCCCACTTCTTTATTCTGAAATTGATCTAGAAGTTGTTGGTATTCTTCTTTCTTGGGCCATTCAATCTGGTCAAACTCTTCTTCCGTTGTAAAGGGCATGTCTTCTGGAGAATAATCCTGAAGAGTTTGTATCACATCTTTTTGCTGTTCATTTTTTGCAGGGGCAACATCATGCACATGAGTTCCAGTCAGTGGTACGTTGAGTAATCTTCCAGTTGTCCCATCCTTCAAAGGTAGTCGCAAAAAGGTGAGGTCCATTTCAAGGGACCCTCCTATCATTGCACCAAACTTTCTAGACAAAAGCATTCCCCACACATCTGGGACATCAACGACTATTATGTCTATGTAAATTATCTTCTTAGGAAATTCCTTTAGTCTTACTTCAATGTTCTCAATTACACCATGTGTGGGTACAGACCTGGATTCAAATCCACAAACATTTCTATAAGGCATGGTTACCTTCAAGCCCATTTGCTGCATAACCTTGAGAGACATCATATTGGCACCAGCACCTGTATCTAGCATGCAGTTGTTGAGATACTTGTTGTTCATTTCAAGAGTCATGAAGAAAGGAGGATTACCGCCATAGTGTATCCTGAAATGATTTGCTTGCAGCATGATTGGGGGGTCCTCAGGGTCAGGCGTTCCTGCAAAGAAGTTGTTGAAGCGCTCTTTGATTGTGGGAATCTTAATGGCTTCTTTCAGAGGAACGTTGACATGCATCTTTGCCAAAGCTCCTTCCAAGTCAAAATCGAGAGAGATCTTATCAGCTTTGGGCTTCTTAGGAGGAGGAAGCTGATAAGATCTTATAAGATCTTATCACCTATAGCCCTTCTTAGCCAATGTCTTTGATCCATTATACCTTTAGCCCTTCTTTAAACCAGATTGCTTAGGGACGTCTCCCTTGGACCAGCCATCCTAAATAGAAAGAGCCCCCCATCGAGGTGACAGTGGGTGGGGAAGCTCCTGTTACGCCGGTTTTAAGCCTTGACTCAAGCTACTTAAACCCTTCCTACAAACCGTGAGATAACATAGCCCATTCTTAAATTGCTAAAGAAAGATGTTATGTTTGAAAGGTGTAATGAAGGAAGAAAATATTTTAAGAAAATCAAGGATTCTATTGCAAGATCTCCTGTGTTGATTAGTCCTGATTATTCCAAGGATTTTCATATTTTCTCCTTTTCTTCAGAAGATACTATTGCAGGAATTTTGTTACAGAAAAATGATGAAGGACAAGAATAACCCATTGCATTCATGAGCAAGGCTTTGCAGAATTTAGAGTTAAATTACACTATCATGGAGAATTAAGCTTATGCCTTAGTCAAATCCCTTAAGCATTTTAGAATATATGTTGGAAACTCTAAGATAGTGGGTTATGTCCCTCACTCAGTTGTAAAGGACATCTTGGACCTGTTCACCACCTATTTCAACTAGGGGTCAACATCATTGTACCATGAAGCTATGTACCTAATGGTGCTACTTATTTTGAAGACTTATGGCTCAGTTGGGCATTTGCTTTTCCCCCGGAACGTCTTTCTATGTAATCGGAATGTCCACTCCCTTGCGTGGGATAATAATGTAATAGGTCAGCATGAGTCATATTTTAGTTAGTTTCCTAGGACTTTATCATTAGGGAGTCCTTTCATCGAGTGTTTTTTATCCTAATTTTAATTACCCTTGAGTTTTTCACACACAATAATTCTCCAAAGTGGTGAAAGTCGTTTTAATGATCGAGCTTGTTGTCGTCTTTATACACACCTACAAACGTGGAAAAGTCTCAATCCACTTCGTATGTCCTTGGAATCACAATGCTTAATTCCAAACCCACTTGTCACCTCGATTTGGACTTCTCTCGTATAGGCTTACTCCTAAGGAAGCCAAGGGGGGTAGACCCTATTTACTATGTGAAGTTATTAAGTGAAGTTTAGGAGTTAATTTTAGTTTTGTTAAGTTAGGGGGGAATCTAACCTAGATGGAAAGCAATGCAAATGCACAATTTCAAATGACAGTCAAACCTTTCCCTAAGGTCAACTAAGACTAGTGCCTAAATGTCGGGAAAGGGGTCAACTAAGATTATACAAAAGAATTTACAAGAATTAAAATCTAATTACAAAAGAATAACAATACACTAGGTACAAGATGAATCAAAACAATGAAAAATATACAATGTGAAAGCAAATTACAATATGAACAAAAGGAATGAGTTAGAAAGATGTACAACGAGAGAGAACTAAAGCCTATGAACTCAACAACTAACTAACCATTAAACATGTAACTTGAAAATGATGGAAGAGGAACAAGTGCACAACTTCTAAAGATGAAAGAGCTCCCAAAGAAGAAGTACACAACTTCGGAGCAAGGGGGGAAACCACTCACCAAGTGCCCCAAAGAGATGGTGCGCAACTTGATGGCAGCCTGCCATTGAAAGTAACTTCAACCACAAATGAACTTGAAATTAAAAGGTTCAACTTGAATTATAAAATCTAGTGAACTAAAACCATGAGCATAAGAAAATACCTTGAACAACAAGGTTTGAACAACTTGAAATAAAATGCTTGCAATAAAAAGTAGAGATGAATCAAACCATAAGCATGTAAAAAGGAGACCTTGAATAGCAAGGTTTACACAACTTAAGAGATGTTGAAAATGGAGAGAAAGTGTTGTGTAATATTAGATAAATTTTAAGAGTCTCTCTTTGATTGGGGGGGCCTAAGCTAATGTGGAACCAACCTAGGCTATGTGACTACACCTAGACTCTTACCTCTTTGGCCAAAATGATTGTTGGGTGCTCAAGAAGTAGGGAAAACAAGGCCCTACCCTAGCTCCACAGGTCAACCCGGAAAACTTGGGTGCTTAAGCAGGGGGGACACCTAGTGCCGTGAAGTCATCCCCGACTTAGCATCCCCTGTAGCCTCCACAAGCCTCCTTTTTGGTGGCGAAAGTTGTACCAGTAAAGGGTGCCTATTTAGACTAGATAAATGTAATCCTCCCTGTCTAGATAGCAAAAATGAATAACCTAAAATTAAATTGCAGAGTGTAAGATTTATGCTTAAGATACAAAATATTGAGTTAATTAAAAGATGCACAACTTAAGCAAAATATAGTAAAATTAAATGACTTTGCAAGATAAACAAGTAAAGAATGAGAAACTAGAGATTAAACAATTATAGACAAGATAAAAAATTGCTAGCTAAACTATAGACAAGCCTTACGATATAGCATGGGTAGCAAATTCAAGCCTCTTTACTAGGTGTAGGCAAAAGAATAAAAGATTGCAATAAAAATAACTTGGAAAGTAAATGAAAATCCTAGCCACTCAAACTTGTCTTAAGGACAAGTGGAGCAAAAGATACTTGAAATAAAAATGAGCAACCTCAACTAAGGCACAAGGAGGAGGACTAGCCTACCGATTTTGTGCCAAAGTGGGTGAAAGAATTAAACAAATGCTTGACAAAAAAACTAAAGCTCCTAGCCTCTCAACCTTGTCTTAAGGACAACTGGGGCAACAAAAATAAAAGCTTAAAACAGAAAATAACTGATAAATCCTAGCCTTACGATTTAGCATGGGTGGCAAATCCAAGCCTCTTTGCTAGTTGTAGACAAACATAAATAAAAAACACAGAAATTTTAGAAAGCTTGAGAAATGCAAGCCTAAGAGACTCTCTTTGGGCTTGCTTACAATGTAGGAAAGTAGAAGAAGAAGAGGGTATTCAATACCCTTACTTGGGAGGTTGTTTGTTGATGATATGTGGCCCCAAATGGGCAACACCTCCCCTTAACTGGTTCAGATCTGTAGAGAAAAAACAAGTAAAACTTGTTGGAAAAGTTGCAAAACAACCAAATAACTTGGAAAAAATTCTGTTAAAAGTAACCAGAAATTTTTAGCAATAAAAATAGTATATAATAGATGATTAAATGACCTATTCTATGACAGAAATATACCCAAAATACTAGAGAAATATGAATGAAAGAACAGAAATCTTAAGAGGGTTTTAAGTGGGTGAAGGGATAAATTTCCAAATCTGAAATTTATCCTTTTCCAACCCTTAGTGACATGCAAACAATAGAGATCAAGATACAAGACCAAGAAGGAGGTGAGTAAATCCCAAAATATTAACAAAATACTTTGCTAAAGAAAGGAAACTACTTCACAAAAGATCTATGACAATACTACCATAGATCTATCCAAGCAAAATACTTTGCCTGGATCTCCTACACTAAATCTATAAGCAAAAACTCAAAGAGAACCAAATTACAAGTCACCTCCAAAGTATATCCAATCCAAGCACCAAGAAGACTCCCAATGCCAATGATTTCCTCCAAAGATTCTTTTATTAGAAGCAAGTTTGAGCAAATACTTGCTACAAGCTTGAGAAATGAAAGAGAGCAAGATGGGAGAGTGAGAAGAGTGGGAGGGATTTGGCTATAGTAATAGTGCACTGAGAATAGAAGTGAAATGAGGGAGGGGTAGGCATTCTTTTATACCTAGGAAGAAAGAGTGACCCCTCTTGAATGAGCTCCAAGTGTCACTCACCCAAAAGAGCTCATGATCTCAAGGATGGCACACTTTTAGGGTTTTGGTTGTCTAGGGTTTGTGAGGGTGAGGGGGAACACCTTTTTGACAAGTCAAACATCATGTTGAGTCACTAGGGGGGCACACTTTAGGAGCTTAAGTGTTCCTTTAATTTATTTTTTGAGTTTGGGTGGTTTCCTCACCAAGGGGGGCGCAACTTCCCTAGGGGGACGAGTGAAGTGAGGTGGTGGCTAGGTGTGGGGGGTTGATTCAAGTTAGAAAAGTGTTTCTCTAACTTGGGAAAAGTGTTAGGCATCATATTCCACTCTTTCTCTAACCGTTTTGTTAATATTACAATTTTTATCATTTTTGACTTAGCCAAATTAAGCAATTAAATTGTTGACTCAAGACTGACTAAGACTCCTCATGGACAATGGCCTTGCAAAACTTGTCCAATTGAATTGAAACTTGGTCCAATGGTGTAGGGGGTCTCATTCCATTTCTTTTGAGTACTCATACCCCTATCAAAATCCCCTAGGACCTACTTTTTACAATTTTACATCAAAATTAATTAAAATTACCATTAATTGGGTAATTTTTAAAAACTTAAAAAAAAAACTACTTACACTGGACGAAATTCTGCAAGACTCTAAGAGATGTCTAGCATGGTCATTTAAAATATTCCTAGACCCTAGTCACCCATTGGAATCGATCATTAGAATGTCTTTCACCACTTTGGAGGATTATTGTGAGTGAAAAACTCAAGGGTAATTAAAATGGTTGGTTAAGCCAAATCAATTCGTGAGGAAAAAAAACACTCGATGAAAGGACTTCCTTAATGATAAAGTCTTGAGCAACTAACCTACAATATGATCCATGCAAACCCATTACATTATTATCCCACACAGGGAAGCAGAAATTCCAATTACAAAAAGAAGTGCAGAGGGAAAAAATGCCTTGTAGAACCAGAAAGTCTTCAACTTGGTTGTGCCACCAGGTACACAGCTTCATGGAACATGGAGTTGACCCACTAGTTGAAATAGTTGTTCAACAGATCCCAAGGGGGTGACTAAGGCCTAGGAATGTTGTAAATGACCATGCTAGACATCTTCTAGAGTTTTGCGGAATTTCGTTAAGTTTTGATAGTTTTTTTTAATTTATTAAAATTCTCCATTTAATGGAAATTTTAATTATTGTTTTAAGTAAATTGTAAAAAATTGGTCCTTGAAGATTTTGTATAGGGGTGTGAGTATTCAAAACAAATGGTAGTGGACCCCCTACACCCTTGGACCAAGTTTCAACTCATTTGGACAAGTTTTGCTAAGTCTTTATCCATAAGAAGTCCAAGTCAGTCTAGAGTCAGCATTTAATTGTTTTTAATTAGCTAAGGTAAAATAGTCAAATATTGTAAAACAAGGATTAAAGACATGAGAGAGAGTGGGAAAGGTTTCCTAACCTTTTTCATAAGTTGGAAAAGCAATTTTCCACTTAAAGAACCCTCCCCTTACTAAGCCAACAACTTGAAGTGATGTTCCCCTAGGAAAAGTGTGCCCCCCTTGCTCATCTACTTGGCCAAAATAAAAAATTAAAGGGAAAAGGCTCATAAAACCCTAAGTACGCCCCCCCTTGGAGCCTAACCTTATGTTTATTGAGTGGGAAAGGTGTTTTCCCCATTCCCCTCTCAACCCCCAAACCCTAATCTTGTCCAAAACCCTAAAAGTGCGCTCTCCTTGACTTTGTCCTCTCTCCCTTGATGAATGCCACTTGGAGCTCATCCAAGAGGGGTCTCTCCTCTCTCCCAAGTATAAAAGAATGCCTACCCCTCCTCATTTCTACATCTATTCTCAGAGCAAGTTTATGCTGCCCAAATCTCTCCCACTCCTCTCTCTCTCTTTTTCTCATTCTTTCTTGTAAATCTTGTTGCAAGTATTTGTAGCAACATTTTTCTTATTAATAGAAAAGCTTTAGAGGATACCTATGGTGCATTGGGAGTCTTCTTGATGTTGTGCTTAATGCTTTCATGAGGTGATATATTTTCTTTGTTCTTGTGCTTTTCTTGCTACATTGTCTAAACTAGGAGATCCAAGCAAAGTATTTTGCTTGGGGAAATTGATAGCAGTATTACTATTTCTTTTGTGGGTTTATTTTAAAGGATTTGGAAAGTATTTTACAAATTTTCTTTGATACAATCACCTCCTCATTTGGTTTTGTAACAAGTTTTCACTCATTTGCAAGTCACCAAAGGGTTTGAAGAAACAAATTTCAGATCTGGAAATTTGCTTATTCAACCAACATAAGCCTCCAATAATTTTTTGTTTCCACTTCTATCTTTCCGAATTGATTTGTAGCAATTTTCTGTTCTGAAATAGTCATAAAAAATCATATTTGGCATTCATATTTTTATGTTAAATATTTATGTTTTACATACGAACAGAAATTAATGAGTGTTTGAGTGTTTTGCAGCATTGCCAACAAGCATTTGTTTTCTGTTTTTTGCATATTTTCGCCAGAACAAGGGGAAATGTTGCCCATTTTGGGCCTCAAAACACTCCAATGAAGCCTCCAAAGGCATGGGTATAAAAACCCCTTCTTTTTCCTCTCTTATAAGCATTGTAAGCATCCCAAGAGAGTCTCTTAGACTTGCAGTCTTTTCCAAATAATACATTTTATGTATTGTAAATTAGTTTAGTTTGTCTACACCTTGCAAAGTGATTTCGATATGTCAATCCCTACAATATCGTAAGGCTAGATCTTTTTTTAGTTTTTTTTGTATCTATTTGTTTTCCCCATTTGTCCTTAAGGCAAAGTTGTGTGGCTAGCTTAATTGAATTTTATTTCAAGTTAATTCTTTATTTTTCACCCACCTTGGCACAAAATCGGTAGGCTTGTCCTCCTCCTTGTGCCATTGTAGTAAGGTTGTCTAGTCATTTAATTTGGATTGTTTTTTCCACCTTTGTCCTTAAGGCAAAGTTGTGTGGCTAGGCCTTTGTTAACTTTCATTGCAAGTTCTTTGATTCATTAATCTATGCCTACACCGTGCAAAGTGATTTGGATATGCCAATCCATGCAACATCGTTTGGCTAGTTTAGTTTGATTTTTCTTTGGAAAGTAACCACACCTAGACTAATTAGGGGAGTAACTTATTTATTTTGGAATTAATCATATCTAGTCTAATTAGGCACCCAACTAGTATCACTTTTACCATCAAAAAGGGTGGCTTGGGAGGCTACAGGGGATGGAAGTCAAGAACGGCTTCACAACACTAATTGTTCTCCCTGCTTGAGCGCCCAAGCATTCCGGATTGACCTGTGGAGCTAGGGAAGGACCTTGCGTGTCCTTCTTCTTGAGCACCCAACAATTCTTTTGGTTGAAGGGGTAAGAGTTAGGGGTAGATACATAGTCTAGGCTTGTATCTATCACATCTAATCCCCCTAACTAAAGAGAGACTTAAAATATTCTAAAATTAACCTACTACATTCACAACTTTGGCACTTTCAAGTTCAGTGATCTTTTATGTAAGTTGTGCATTTTTACATTCAAGGTTATTTACTTTCCATTTATTTTATTTCCAAAGCATTTTCCTTTTCAGAGTACTTCACTTTTCAAATTGTGCGATTTTACTATCAAAGTTGTTTACTTTTAGAGTTGCGCAATCTTTCTTTCGAGCACTTTACTTTTCAAGTTGCCTCAAGTCATCTCTCTTATTTGTGAATATTTCATGTATTAATGATTCACTGCTCATTGGGTTGATATTCTTTATTCTGTTGGATATAGTTGTCTAATCACTTGAGTTGTTTACTTCATTGTACATACTATTTCATGTTGTATGTCAATTTGTAGATAATATTCATAGTTGGTTTAAGTGCAAAGTAATTTATTTTACTCATTATGGATATCCCATAGCATTGTTTATTTTTTGTATAATTGTAATTTGTTGTATCTCTCATTGACTCGATGTATTTATCTTTAGGCACTGGTCTTAATATGATTTAGCAAATAAGGGGTGTGCTTGTCATTGAAGAGTTGAATTGCATTTATTGCTTGTCATTTGGGTTGGGTCTCCCTAATCCAAGAACTAAAATTAACTCCTAGATCATCTAATCAACCTTAACATAGTTAAGTAGGGTCTACCCCCCTTGGCTTCCCTAGGAGTGAGCCTAGACGGAAAAAGTCCAAATCAAGATGACAGTGGGTTTGGATTTAGGCTTGTGCCTCCAAGGACACACCAAGTGAGTGGGATACTTCTCCACGTTAATAGGTGTGTATAAGGACGGCAACAGGCCCAACATAATTGCTTAGGGGTTAGAGGAAAGTGGGTTTCAAAGATTCAAGAGTATGACTTAGAAGTGAAACCCACCAAGTTAATCAAAGGTCAGAGTTTAGCTCAAATGTTAACATAGGGTAATGAACAAGAATTGGGTATGGTTTGTCATAGAAGTTCTACAACAGTTCGAACAGTTCTTCACAGGTTAGAGTAGCATGATTGGTACTCAGATATTGCTTATTTCCTTAGAAACCTTACTTTCCCAAGCCATTTAGAGAATCACAAGAGAAGGGCACTAAGAACAAAAGCAACTAAGTATTGTATAACTCAGGATAGATTGGGGTGGAGAAACCTCGAAGGCTTAATACTTATATGTGTTGATGAGCGACAATCTAAAAACTTATAACAGAGTTTCATGTCGAATTTTGTGGGGGACATTATGCAGCTAAAACTACAACCCTCAAAATTCTCAGAGTAGGGTATTATTGGCCAACCATATTTTCAGATGTGCATAAATTTGTCAGGGGTTGTCAACCTTGTCAGTTGTTCACTAGGAAACAGAATTAGAAGCCCTGCCTTTACAATCAATAGTGGTTGAGGCTCCCTTCCAGCAATGGGGCCTTGACTGAAATATCCCTGATCCCGTTGATAAAGATATTTTCTACTGATCTATTGTTCTGTCTTGCAGATCTGATACATTGGGGGGTTTCTGGATGCGTTTCATTTGTATGTTTGAGATCTTGATGGTTGTTGCATGTGCATGTGATTTATTGCATGTGCATGATGGTTATTGCATGTGCATGTTGCATATTTATGGTGTTAACGGCATATAAAGGATGCATGCAGAAGTAAAGAACATCAACTACCCAATATCATGTATTATATGGTTCAAGCATGGAAATACAATAGCCTACTGGAAATATAGAATATAAACGTCAGCTAGATCTCATGGATCATCACTGGAATACAAGCAAATAGCATAAAAATATCCGTGATCAGAAGATGAAAGCAAATCTGATGCATGCATGGATAGATCGGCAAAAATATGAAATCCCAGAGAAGTACGGTAACCGCTACCAGCTGGAAAACTCGTTCGGAAGAATAGACCGTCAGAATGCACTGAAAACAACTCCAATAGAAGCGCCCTGGCCTCAAGACTGAAATGGATGAACACCGGATCTCGGATCTGGTCTCTGAGGCATTGAATCTAGACCCCTGGGGGGTTTGCACACCTCTTGGGACACTGGATGCGCTCCAAAGGATTCCACCAACGGAATCTGATGTTATATGGCTCAAAACAACCGTCTCGCCAAATGCAGAACTGTTTCGGAAGAAATTGCTCGGATCTGCTCTAATACTCTGCATGCAACCCCAAATGTCTGTCAGAAAGAGTTGCACCCTAAATGGTTGGATGAGGCGATATGCAAGATTCCACCGTCAGAATCCGATGATAGATGGCTCAATAGAAGCGCCCTAGCTAGATCTCAAATGGGTTGGAAGGAAACTGCAATCTGGACTCGGATTTCATGCAACTCTCCAAACCCTCAAACTGACTTGCGCCCTCACTAGCTGAGTTGCGCACTCTGCAATGGATACTCCTGAAAAGTACAGTGAAATACCTGGATGGTATCTCCGATGGGCTAGGGTGTGTCTCTCCACACCGAAACCGATCAATGGTGGTGGTTTCCTCCAAAAATCCACAAAACAGTAAGGTCGACTCTCTTCCTCCTCTGAGAACTCTCAACATCAAATCATAACAATGCATAATGAGGAATTAGGTCAAATTCCTCCCTTTATACCTTTCCCAATCTAATTCACCATTGACCTCACTTAAGCTAGGCGCTTTTCCTCCTAATGTGATTAATCAATTAATTAAGTCCCCCTTTAGCACATTTTCATTCTAATTCTTCGTTGACTTAGGCTTAAGTGACTTTTCCTAAGTATTTTGGCTTAATTCATCGTTTAGCCATCAATTCCTCCTTATTTCTCCGTCTTGTTCCCTGTTTGTGCCTGACTATAGTCTACGGGAACATATAGACTACTAAGTCACTCCCTGTTGGCCTACTCTTGGGAACGGGACATCACATTGACTTTATCGGTCAATTCAAAGACAATTCAAGTAATGGATATACTTGGATTCTGACTACAACTGATTATTTCACTAAGTGGGTAGAGGCTATACACACCAAATGGGCCACGGATAAGGTAGTCATGGATTTTTTAAAAGATAAAATAATTATTAGATTTGGTGTGCCCACAAAAATAACAACAGACAATGCCAAAGCCTTCACCTCTGCTTTCATTAACTTTTTCTTAGTTTTCACTTACTAATTTTTGGGCTTAGTCTAACATTGTTTGCAGGTTGTCCCAAAGTCATTTTGGGGCACTTTCTTCCACAATAGCTTGCTATTTTTTGTAGGTTTGTGAACATCCAAGGGGAAAATCTGCCAAAATTTGAAGGATCTGGAGCATCCGGGACCATCCAAGGCTTCCAGCGTTCTTCCAATCTAATTTTCTCTCAATAAATTTGTAAATTTTTGGCCTTAAGTATAAAAGGACTACATATATTCTTCCAAAAACTATTGTAACCAAAAATAAAGAGTGGGATAACCCACTAGGCCCACAATTCCCCCAGGGGATGGGGGGAACTACCTCATTTTTTTGTTTGTCTCTTTTTCTTGTTTTCATTTCTTTTTTTGCAAAGTTAAAATAAACCCAAGCACCACAAAACATTAGTTAGATTTCAATTTCTAGATTATATTAGTTTAGATTTAAATTTTGTATTTCCTTTCAATTATTTCAATTTGGAAAATAAACCTTCCCCTCAACAGCGTTAGTATTCTCTTGCCCCTTGCGATCTTTGCTTGATCTGGAGTTTCCATCAGAAAGGGAAATGGTCAGTGCGGAGTAGTTATAATAGGGAAAACCTTATACCACTATTGCTCAATATGGGATCCTATCGGTAGATCGGCTTGTGAATTCAAGGGTATACTCATTGAGATAGGGTTTGATCCTAATTTTGTATCCTAAAACCCTAAGTGCCAAATCGGCCCCCAAGGATCATGCATCTAAAGTTTATTTCTCTTTCCTTGGGTTGTTTTCCTTGTTTATATAAATCTGGAAATTTCATAAAAAGAACAAAAATCAGTTTTACATAAGTCTATGTTTAAGGCATCTAAAGAGTATATAGCATAGACTTGGTGTTACTTTCATAAGCTAAAAGGTTTTTATCCAGCTTTATCATCTTTCAAGTTGTGAAATCATCCTTAAGTTGGTTTTAATTGGATACATCTCACTTAAGGAAATATTTGGTAAATTCTAAGTAATGTTTGCTAAATCCTAAGGTGAATTTACTCTTTTGATTCAAGTTCTTATTATCTCACATTGAATTATTTATTGTGAACTTGTTTCAAAGAAAATCGGGCTGTTATTTTATTGCATATCATAAAACCCGAACTCACAATCCAAGGCGTCTTGTTCTAACGTTGATAATCTATCTTCTTGGGTTGATAATCTGGAATTTTGCATAAACTCGCTCGCAAAACAGATTTGGAGATCAAGGACAAGCCAAGTTTCACCTTGGATTTTCCCTCTCTCCAACACAGATTTATTTGGTTTTAAGGTCATGTCATTCATGTTAAATATAATGTAACCTCAACAGGCTGACTGTACACTGCCAGTTGTCCTGGCCAGCTGTACTTTCTTTTCTTGATTTGCTTGAGCCTATTTAGCTCAGTTATTTTCCTTTTGCACATCACTTCTTCATTAACTCTTCTCATTGTACTTTCTCCTTACATTCTCAATATACTGAATACTATTTCTGCTCTATTCTTTCTCTCTGCATTTCTTGCTTCACAATTTATCACGGTATCAGAGCTTCAGCAGTAAGCCTCTTCACACAAACTGGAGAGCAACCCGATCCTCAAACAGCACAGAGCTTACACTGTGAACGAGAGCACAGGATGCGAGCCACTTCACAAAGACTGGAGAGAAAGTCGTTGTCCGCATTTCGCTCAAAAGATCGTCGTAGGAAGCTCACACAAGGAATCAGAGCGCTATACGCTCGAAAGATCGAGGAAGAAGAGACTGCAGAAGGAGAAAGTTTAAAGATTCGTGAACAATTTCAAATTCGTCAAAGATTCACGAAGAAGAGCTGCAGGAGGCAGGAACATTTGAAGAATTCAAAGAAATTCGTTCAAATTCGTGAAAGATTCCTGCAGAAGGCAGAATCGTTTAAAGAATTTCAGGAAATCTCTCAAATTCGTCAAAGATTCACAATGAAGAGCTGCAGGAGCCAGGAACATTTGAAGAATTCAAAGAAATTCTTTCAAATTCGTGAAAGATTCCTGCAGAAGGCAAAATCGTTTAAAGAATTTCAGGAAATCTCTCAAATTCGTCAAAGATTCACGAAGAAGAGTTGCAGGAGGCAGGAACATTTGAAGAATTCAAAGAAATTCATTCAAATTCGTGAAAGATTCCTGCAGAAGGAAGAATCATTTAAAGAATTTCAGGAAATCTCTCAAATTCGTCAAAGATTGTTGCAGAGAACATAATGCTTCAAAGAATTCGTGTAATTCTTTCAAATATGTGAAAGATTCAAGAATTTTCTTCTGCAGGAGAGAATCTTTGCAAGAATAGCAAAGAACTCGCGAAAGCAGCCAAGAACGAGCAATCACAGCCGTAAGATCCGTCCTGCGATCAGATCTGAGGCGAAAATTCAGTTCAGAAGGTACGAGAAGAGCACAAAAAAGGCGAAAGAATCACAGCCGTTAGATCTTGTGCAGAGGACCAATAGCCATCGGATCCGTGAGAAAGTCCACGAGGTTTAGTCCTCTGGAGCACACAGGAGAAGAGCCGACTTGCGAAGTCACGAAATCCCGAAATCATCTGGACCGTCCATCAAGGGACACGCAGCGAGATCTCGGCATTTCGTTGACTTGCAGGGTGTAAAGGTCAGAAGACTGTCATGAGAATTCGCGAATTGCGAAATCCTGATTCATTCTAGACCGTTGGATCGAGAAAGATCGTGAGCTGTCGATCTAACGCTATCGCAAAATCGAGAATCGGGAGTTGGACGAGCAAAGGAGACTGCACTCCAAACCCCGATACGCGAAATCCCGAAATCATCTGCACCGTCCATCAAAAAGGACACGTGGCAGCAGATTAAAGCGCCATCAAAATTTCGGCATTTTTGAGTTCGGGATATCGAAGGTCTTGTTGACGAAGGTCGAAACACTCCACGGCAAAAGTCCCGAAATCTCGAAAAGATCACAGCCATCCATTCGTTGGGACACGTGGCGGAGATCGAGGAAACCGTCGGTATTTCGGCTACCGGGGTTTCAAGTTGACAGAGGATTTGTGTCACCGGGGGTCGCAAGTCGCGAAATCACGAAACGCGGGAGGACCGTCCATCTTGAGGAGACGCATGGTAGCAATCCAGGATTTCGGGAGATTTTCCGAAAGGAGAAGGACTCTTTGCCATTTCGGCATTTTGCATATCGACATCTCGGCCATCCAAGAGACAATAGGTCGGTGCTTTGTGTCATAAAACCCTGAAATAGGACTGCAGTCATATGGGAAGCGGTCACATGGATCGGAGGTATAGCCTTGGGGCTAATTGCTGTTAAAGCCATTTCTGCAAATCGGCATTTCGGAGATCGGAAGGACGAAATTCTGAAGTCACTGCAAATTACACGCAGGAGACAGGTAAATATGAATTTTTTCCCAACCTTTTTTTTCGGTTTTGCTAAATTCTTTAAATATGGCGACGTATAGCAATTTAGGACCGACTCAGGGTCTGATTCTTCTTGGAAAGAACTATGAGTTCTGGTCTCTTCGAATGAGATCGTTCTTGCAAGCGCAAGAGTGCTGGGATCCAGTGGATCTTGGATATATGGAACCAGATCCAGCAAACCTTGCCGCCATGACAAACCAGCAAAGAATTGCTCAGGCAACTCAGAGGAACAAAGAAAACAAAGCTAAATTCTGGATTCAAAATTCTATGGATGATTCGATTTTCTCAAAAATCACAGGCGCTATTACTTCAAAACAGGCCTGGGACATCCTTAAATCAGCCTACCAAGGAAATGACAGGGTCAAAATAGTCAAACTGCAGACCTTGAGGACACAATTCGAGACTTTAAGAATGACAGTGTCTGAAAATATGGATCAGTTTATGACCAGAGTCATGGGAATCGTGAATCAGATCAGATTGACTGGTGAAGCCATCACTGATCAACGCATAGTTGACAAAGTCCTCAGAAGTTTACCAAAGAAATTCAAAATGGTTGTTACAACAATCCTTGAATCCAAGGATCTGTCACTTTTTTCAACAGATGAACTGACTGGTTCCCTAGTGACACATGAGACCAGACTGCATCTCACAGATGAGTCAATCGCCAATGCCTTCAAAACTCAATTCTCCTTCAGCAAAGGAAGAGGCAGAGGTCACCAAGGACGAGGGAGTACTACAAGTGACCAACATTCGAATGGAGGTAACAGACAACAGAGCCAACATCAAAATTTTCAAAGTCATAGACAACAACACCAAAATCAGAGTTTTCAGCCTCAAAGAGGCAAAGGGAGAAGATCAAATGACAAATCAAGCATACAATGCTATTACTGCAAAAAATACGGGCATTATGAATCTAAATGCCGGAAGAAGCAGGTAGATCATCTCTCAAGTAGAGCACATGTGTCAAATCATACAGGAGAAACCTCAAAAGGTATGTTTCTCTCATGTCACAAGTCTGAAGAACAACCTAAAGATCTTTGGTTGCTAGACAGTGGATGCAGCAATCACATGACAGGTAACAAAGATTTACTTTCATGCATTGATTCTTCAATCTCATCTGATATTACACTTGGAAATGATTCCTTAGTCAAACTTCAAGGCAAAGGAACTGTACCTATTCTTACTAAACAAAATGAAAAGAAAGACATAAACAATGTCTATCATGTTCCAGATCTTAAACATAATCTGCTAAGTGTAGGACAGCTCATTGAACATGGCTATAAGGTACTCTTTGAGGGAGCATCTTGCAAGATATATGACAAAATCCCAAGCAGAAAATTGATTTCTGAAATCCACATGACTCAGAATAGGATGTTTCCCCTTACACTCAGAACTGCAAATCTGATTCAACCATATGCACAAAGTGCATCCACCCTGAATGAAACAATGGTTTGGCATACAAGATTTGGACTTCTACCCTTTAAGAGTCTAAGTCTTCTTCAGAAGCACTCCATGGTCAAAGGTCTTCCCATCTTCAAAGAATAAAATTCCCCATGTGAGTCATGCATACTTGGAAAACATAAGAGAACTAGTTTTCCACAGTCATCCAATCATGCCAAACAACATCTCATACTAGTTCACACTAACCAATGTGGACCAATGCAAACAGAGTCAATAGGTGGTAGCTTTTATTTTCTAACGTTTATTGATGATTTTAGCAGGAAAATCTGGATCTATTTTCTCAGACACAAGTCTGAAACTTTTGCAAATTTCAAAGAATTCAAGGTAGAAGTTGAAAAACAGAGTGGCAAATATATAAAAGCACTCAGGTCCGATGGAGGAGGAGAATACAACTCCAATGAATTTGCAAATTTCTGCAAATCACAAGGCATTATCATGCAAACAACAGCCGGGTATACTCCACAACAGAATGGAGTGGCTGAAAGGAAAAATCAGACAATAATGAATATGGCAAG